>JANLIY010000723.1:0-25510 GCA_029490685.1 Schizonepeta tenuifolia
TAGGTCAAGGAGGGACAGTCGAGGTATCGACATACCCATAGACTCAGTTGACGCATAAAATGGGGACACGCGGCGTGTCCTCATCGATCCATTTCTTTTTCGGCAATTAAAAAAAAAACTATCGGCTACTTCTCATTTCATACCTATAAATACCTCTTCAATTCATTCACTCTTCAGTCTTCACACCTCTTCCACTCTCACTCTTACTTTCTTCTTCTTCAAATTCTACTTTCAATTGTTGATTTTTTATGTTGAAAAATGAGTGACAACGAGAATTATACCGACAAAACTATAGTTCGGCTCCAGCGAATTGGAGTCCAAATCCAAACCCCAATCATTCCCGTCTCTCGGGTTCGGCCAATCATTCCCGTCTCCCGAATTCTTCCAAATTTCCTTGCCTCCCCGGTTAGGCCAATTCTCCACGCCACCCGATGGATATCATTCATTCGACACCCCGCCCTCAGAAATGAACCGACTCGGACGCATCAACCTCAACAACGACGATGATGATGTTGACGGGGAGGACGAGGAGGAAGCCGAGGGAAAGGACGAGGAGGAAGCTGAGCCATCACCATCTCGCAAGGGCAAAGCACCGGCCAAGGGAAAGGGCAAAACACCGGCAAGAAGCAGTGGATCCGTAGTTTGAGGCGCCAACTACACACCCGATGAAATCTTGTGGCTTGCTAAATGCTACATTGATATCGGGTGCGACGGGGAGACCGCCAACTTCCAACTCCAGAGGCAATTCTGGAACAGAATTACTGTCCGCTTCAACGAGTACATAGCTCCCGTAGAGCCGCGAAGGACGAGACCAATGAAGTTGGCGTGGGGCCGCGCTAAGAATGAGATTATTCGCTTCAACAGTTGCTACGCCCAACTCGAGAGAGAGCACGCAAGCGGGCAGAACGACCTCGACCTGTACACGTTGGCCTAGGATTCCTACCAAGCCCAATATGGAAAAGAATTCATGCATAGGAAATCATGGGAGCTCTTGAGGCATATCACCAGTTTTTAGCGTCGGATACTGAAACTGCACCGAAGCGGACGAGGATCAATGAAGACAGTGACTACACTTCGAATTTTAGCGTCAACACATCCACCAGCGATGCAACCTCTGCCCACACTCGTCCTTTCGGGCAGAACTCTCTCAAGAAGGGAAAAGGCAAGAAGACGGAGGCCGTGAGCCAATTGAAGACCGTTGTTGAAAAAATTTCGAAGGCAAACAATGTAAATGAAATGAAGTTCGTGTACGAGCTCATGATGCGACCAACGAGCGATATGGATCCGAAGCAATTGGTCACGCACAAAAATATATGTGCACAGTTTGCCAAAAATTTGGATTGAGATTAATTATTGTATTTTTTATTTTTATTCAATAAAATTGTTCTCTTTTAATTCTTTTTATTTTATTTAAGAATTCTTAGTATTATTTATTAGAAATACGTAAAAAAAATAAAAAAAATCAAAATTATTTAATTATTAGATCAATTTAGATCTATATCAACCCATTATAAAAATTTCCATCTAAATATATCCAAATTTCACAACATTTGACTCCATTCCATTCTTTCAGGTAGTAATCTTCAAATATTACTTGTTTATTAACGCAAAATTGAGCATGTGACACTTTGATTTCATGAAGCTGTGGACTTTACAAATTAAATGGGGACATATTTTCGTGGCCCAAAATTAATTTATGCTGCAAAATAAGAAGAAATTTTTTCGAGCACAAAAATATCTGGCATCACTGTTAAATCAGTAGCAAAATTAGCAGTGAATTCAACACGAGTAACGGTAGATTATTCCAGAAAATACACACAATTGCAGTCTTGCACGCAAAGCCTTCTTTTCAAACCCATTTGGCACAAACAATTCCAATTGAAAGCAATTATAATCTCCAGCTCCACTCCATAGAAAAAGATCGATCTTTTATGAAATAATCTACGAATTTTGGTGGCTGTTTCTCGAATTACCAGAAAGAATATGGTGGTTGTTTCAGTAGCTGCATCTACACCGATATTCTCCTCAAGTGTTTGTAATCAGCCGCGAGTTTCCTTTTGCCCGCCACGTATTTGCGGAAGTACTTCACAGAAAAGGAGAAGGATTTTCAAGAATCCCCTCCGAGTAGCTGCGCCGCCGTCCGCTCCTGGCGCCGCCGTTTCCGATGAGGATCAACAAAATGTAGACCCCTCGATCCAGGTAGAAGATTCCGAAGAGAATTCGCCTTCCAAGTTTTCTTGGAGAGATCATTGGTACCCTGTTTCGCTCGTGGAAGATCTCGACCCTCGTTATCCGACGCCGTTTCAGCTGCTGAACCGTGATCTAGTCCTCTGGTTCGACAATTCTGCTTCCCAGTGGGTTGCTTTTGACGACAGATGCCCTCACAGGCTCGCTCCTTTATCAGTAAATTCCTGTTTCTTTTCTGCACTACTGATGATCTGTGTGGTGTGTACAAAGTTTTTAGCTATCAAATCAATTGAATTTGATCGGTTTTTGTTATGATTGTGTTGTAGGAAGGGAGGATCGATGAGAATGGGCATTTGCAGTGTTCATACCATGGCTGGTCATTCGATGGATGCGGGTCGTGCAGCCGGATTCCTCAGGCAGCGCCTGAAGGGCCGGAGGCGCGTGCAGTGAACTCTCCGAGGGCGTGCGCTACGAGGTTTCCGACCATGGTTTCTCAAGGCCTTCTCTTTGTCTGGCCTGATGAGAATGGCTGGGAAAGAGCTCAAGCCACCATGCCCACAAAGTAACTTTCTTGCATTTTTAAATTTATGTTGCATCCTAAGTGGATTATTGTAATATTAAAAGATGGGGAGATTAGTGATTGGGATGTTGGTTTAAGTTGATTAAAGATTTATTTGGATTGATTAGGATTAATTTACTGTTTTTTTCTCTATGGATCGGTGTTAAGGTTGCCTGATGATTTATGTTGTTTAATACTCCAACTGCATCCGGGTGGATTATTGTATTACTACTATTAAATGATGGGAATTGGGATCATGGTGTAGTTAACTAAGATTTGTTTGGATTTTAAGGGTAACCAACTGTTTCTCTTTTAAAGGTTGCCTGATGATTTCGACAAGCCTGAGTTTTCATCGGTGACAATTCAGCGCGATTTATACTATGGGTATGATACTCTCATGGAGAATGTGTCTGATCCTTCCCACATTGACTTTGCACACCACAAGGTAGAATGTTAATAAACTGGAACTAATGATTTTTTAGGATTCATACTGTTATTCTGTTGGTCTTGAATTGCGATTATTTGGGATTTCCTAGTCGATTCGTGCTTTATAAACTGCATCACGGAGATAGCTTACAGCTTGGCAAATGTACAAATACTACTTTGCTATATTGTGACTTAAATACATGACACCCTAATTACTGGTGCTCTAGCTAGATTTGGAAAAGAGAAATCACTTAATATATAGTAGTAGTACTATTTAAAAACAGGTTTGTCTTCTCTTATAAATAATCTAAGAATTGGTTGGTGCAAGAGTAGTGTGATCATTTTGATGATATGTTTTGAATCTCCTTACAGTCTTATCTTCACCTCATGTTATACATTGAGTTGCACTGTTCCAGTTTGTAACGTGCGAGGTTATTAACAGGTTACTGGCAGAAGAGATAGAGCAAAGCCCTTACCGTTCAAGATGGAGGCGAATGGAGCTTGGGGTTTTGCTGGTGCAAATGAAGGCAATCCAAAAATCAGTTCTAAGTTTATCGCACCATGCTATTATATAAATAAGTTAGTTCATCTTGTCCCAAATTCTAATTGAGATTGCTTTCACAATGCTATGATCTTGGTTAATATACCCTCGTTTTGTTTCCTACTGTCAGAATTGAGATCGACACAAAGCTTCCAATCGTTGGTGACCAAAAATGGGTGATATGGATTTGTTCCTTCAATGTTCCAATGGCACCTGGAAAGACCCGTTCAATTGTTTGTAGTGCTCGAAACTTCTTCCAGTTCACAATGCCAGGCCCTCAATGGTGGCAGGTAACAATCCCCTCTCACTCTCTCTCTCTCTCTCTCTCTCTCTCTCTCTCTCTCTCTCTCTCTCTCTGCGCTGATTTGGGACAAATAAATATAGGTGATTCCTAGATGGCATGAGCACTGGACTTCAAACAAGGTATACGATGGGGATATGATCGTACTTCAAGGTCAAGAGAAATCTTTTCTCTCCCAATCGAATGAAGATGTCAACAAGCAGTATACAAAACTAACCTTCACTCCCACCCAAGCCGACCGTTTTGTGTTGGCATTTCGTAACTGGCTCTCTCGACACGGCAACGGCCAGCCTCAATGGTTCGGCACCCCTGACCAACAGCCATTGCCGTCCACTGTTTTGTCCAAACGCCAGATGATGGACAGATACGAGCAGCACACGCTCAAGTGCTCATCTTGCAAGAGTGCACACGATGCATTTGAGACATGGCAGAAGCTGTTGATCGGAGCTTCTATTGTTTGTGCAGCTTCAGCCGGTATCCCTCCCGACTTGCAGCTGCGTATCGTTCTCGGAGCAGCAGCGATTCTGACTGCTGGAATAGCATATGCACTTCATGAGCTCCGGAAGAACTTCGTGTTCATAGATTACGTTCATGCTGACATTGATTAGAACCAAACCGGGATCTTCTGTGAGTGCACGCTATTTGTACAGAATTTTATCACATTTTTTTAACGAATTTTCGCTCATTCAGATCAAAAGAGACACCAACTTGAGAAAATTCATCCATTCATTCATCATCAAAATAGGCGAATCCAAACATTTCATAGACCTATATAGTAATTAGCCCTAGAAATTAAAATACAACAACCAACCTACACATGAAATAGGGAAAAAATAAAAATCTAGAACCTAAGAGCTAGTAAACTTGGTAACAGCCTTAGTCCCCTCCGAAACAGCGTGCTTGGCGAGCTCCCCGGGAAGAACCAATCTGACGGCCGTCTGAATTTCCCTTGACGTGATGGTAGGCTTCTTGTTGTACCTCGCCAATTTTGAGGATTCCTGCGCGAGCTTCTCAAAGATATCGTTGATGAAGCTGTTCATGATCCCCATCGCCTTGCTCGAGATTCCGATGTCGGGATGAACCTGCTTCAGAACCTTGAAGATATAGATCTTGTAGGTCTCTACGTTCTTTCTCGCCTTCTTCTTCTTCTTGTCTCCGCCGGCGGCGGCGTCCTTCGGCAGCTTCTTCCCGGCCTTCGGCTTCTTCTCCGCCGGTGGTGCCTTCTCGGCTACGGCTGCCTTCTTCTCCTCCGCCGGCTTCTTCTCAGCGGGCTTCTTCTCTGCCTTTGGTGCCATTACAGAATTACAGTGAGATGTAGAAAGAGAATTTGGAGTGGGTGAGGGAGAGGGAGAGAATCTGTAATGTTTCGATTAAAGGAATGATGTTTGTAATGATGGAGGGAAATAGTTGTGATAAGATAGGGAATAAATAGAGGAAAGGTGCGTTGTGATTGGCTGCTTTAGGGGTGGTGGGGATTTTGCATATGGATCGTAGGATGTGAATTAACGGTATAGGATTTGACGGCGCGATTTCTGGAATCGGCCGCGTGGGATTAGCCGACGCGGATTCTAAATCTCGTCCGTTGATACAATTGAGGATAGACGGAGCGGATTCGATTACGGGAAAAGCGGGAGTTTTAGAAACTTAGGTTTGATTTGAGCTCTTTTATTTAAGGGCCCAATTAGCCTTCACCCAACCTGTTGTGAGTAAGTTATAAATTAATTATGTTGTTATAAAAATTAAAATAAATATTTATAATTAATTTTATTATATTTAAATAGTATTATTATATTTAATTTTAAATTTATTATCAAAAAATTTATTATATTACATTTAAAATCTATTATTTTAGTATAGATATTTAAAATCTATTGTTTTACATTTAATTATTTTAGAATTATTTATTATGTCAACTAATAAATTGATTCCATAATAAAAATAATTATCTATTCGGTCAACCAAAGCTTCGCGTTTATAGTTCTCAGCTCAAAAACTACAACTTTACCCTTAGGAGAAATTGGTGATCGGAAATTGTTTATATAGTCACTGAACCTTGTGCTACAAGTCAGACAACATCGGTCAGGCGAGGCTACTGCGAGTGCAATGTCTGGAAACCGAGCACAAGACAAGAAGGCAGTGATGGCTATGTGGGGGGGGGTATGAAGAGAAAAGCCTTGCGCTCCCCTTGCTAGCGGATCGGGTATTACTTAGATGTGAAACTTGCAGACCTTATTAGTTGTGATATTGATCTTACGGGGATCACTCGTTCGGCTACAGGGGTTAGCTAATAAATAGATCAAATTAAATTAAATTAAATTAAATTATAAAAATATAGCAGTTATTTATTCGACCGATTAATAAATAAATTGGCCAAATAAAACTCCTACAAAAAATAATTATCTATTCGGTCAATTAATAAATTGACAAAATTAAATTAAATTAAACTATAAAATATAGTTATTTATTCGGCCGATTAATAAATAAATTGGCCAAATAAAACTGGTGGAGCAAAATATGAGAAAATACACATTGATTCTAGGTAATTATAGGCTTTTGAATATGTGAAGTTTCATTGAAAAACCGATGTGAGACACAAGATTTTAGTATAGATATTTAAAATTTATTATTTTACATTTAAAAATTCAAAATTTTGAGAATTTAGATAAATATGAATGGAGGAATATAAGGGGTGCCATATAGAATTTTTTCAAAGCAAGAATCGTTTTCCTTTTAGTAATATAATGATTAATTGGGTCATTTTGAATTTTCGGGTAATAATAATAAAATCTCCTCCTTCCGTTCACAAAAAAATGTCTTATTTATCACATTATTTTTGTTCACAAAAAAGTATTATACTCTACTATTTATACAACACTACTCTCTTTACTTTCCTAAAATTACTATCTTTTGTCACTGATGCATCCACCTTTTTTAATTAACCCACAAACTTAACTCACTAATTATTTTGTTAATTAATCCCCAAATATAACCAAATAAACACCCTAGCCCAAATCAATTTATGGATCAAATCAGTCGACCCCCCCTCCTCCCAATCCATTTCTAGAAAAACCCTAGATCGATCCCCGATCCAGTTTTTCCTCCAAATCCCTCTATCTCTCTCGAACCTTCAATTTGTCGCCTTCCTCTGCGGCTATGACGAACTCCTCTCATCTTCCAAACTCACAAATTTCTCAATTTCTCCCCGATTCTTCATTGAATTTTGAGGATTTGTCTATTCCCATTGCAACTCATTTTTCTTTGATTCCTTTTCAATCATGGGAATTAGAGACAGACCAAAGCAAAGTGGTGCCTGAACCTTTCCTGGAGGCCGCTAAATCGCTGCCACCCTCTGAAATGTAGCAAAGAGAAGTTATTATCTCGTCCTTGAGTCCGTCAAGATTTGAGAAAATCGATGCTCTCATCGACGTCTTTTCTATTACTTTGACCAGATCGGACATCGGTACATTGGTCCCGAAATCTCCATTGAGGGCGGTGGATTCAGTTCTGCCACTCTCTGGATTTGAGACGATGTTGCCTGAGGATCCTTATTTCTTCTTGATGTCTGAATGTGCAAAATATCGGACGAAGGTTGCAGTTATCGAAGCACGGGCTGCTGACCGTCGCTCCATCGTCGATGAGGAACTCCAACCACCAGAAACTCTAGTCTTGAACGAAAAATGGTATCTGCATACATTAGGGGCTTTTTTGCCCTAGTGTATTACGACTTCTCTGATTAGGTTATTGCGTTCTTAGTTACTCATTTTTCTTGTTTTGTGGGGGCTGGTGATGTCATCTTGTTGAATTTACTGGTTTATTGCTGTGAGTTGTTGCCTATGATGCATGTTATTGATGCCTGAAATTAGTGATGCGTATGAATTGACTAAAATTTCTGGTTTGTTGTTGTGAGTTGTTGCCTATGAGGCTATGATGCATGTTATTGATTCTCGAAATTAGTGATGCTTGAGAATTGGCTGAAATTTTTGGTTTGTTGATGTGAGTTGTTACCTATGACGCATGTTATTCATGTCTGAAATTAGTGATGCGTATGAATTGACTGAAATTTTTGGTTTGTTGCTATGATTTGTTGCCTATGATGCATGTTATTGATACCTGAAATTAGTGAAGCCTGAAAGAACATGATGCTACATCTTGGTGAGGTTTCTGTTGGTTTGTGGGTTCTGAATTGGCTGTTTAGTGATCCTATCATATTGATGCCACCACCAGTTGCATAAAACTTAATTTTGGAGGTTGAGATATGATCAATAATGAGTCAATGATGCAAACATTTCCATTAATTTCAAAAGCTGAGATTACACATATTTCTAAAACAGCCAACAAGTACAATTTACACTGCAAACAACAAAAACTAAAACTTTGATGTTTGTCCCTATATCGAAGAGTGTTGTCGTGGCTGTTTTAGAGGAGCCACTGTGCAAGCATAATTCTTTCTTCATGTGTCAGATTATTCCGAGACTCTCTTTTCTTCATTTCTGCTTCTATTTGTAGATTTAGTGTAATGAATGTTGTGTATTTAAAGCTTTATGTAGTGCTCTCCCCTTAATATTCCCTCTACTGTAGATTATCTGGGAAACTTTAAAATTAGTGTAAAAGTCTTGACTTTGATGTTTAATGCAATGAAATTTCCTCCTCTTTTTTTATCAAATCACATTTCTGATTTGTGTACATGTTTTATTTTTTCAGTTTGCATGTATTGATAATAGCTTAACAATTATTATTTTTGTAAATATTGATTAAAAAAAAAAACTAGAAGCAGCAAAAATGAACAATAAAGTACAAAAAAGGTGTAAACAAAAATGAACATTAAAGAAGGAAAAAAAAAACAGGAATAAAAAAATGAAGTGAAAAAAGTGAACCAAGGAAAAAAACATGAAAAACTAATGTATCTATATCGTTCATTACAACCGAATCGTATAAAGGAAAAAACAACTTAAACAATGCGGGAAAAAAAATAGAGGAACAATAAAGTAAACAATGATTAACAACTTAAACAACTTTATTAATACTATCCCTACAATCCTAATTTTTACCCCATCAAAAATAAATTTACCATCTTTCTTAATCTTTGTATCTAGCACACACTGGAACACTCTTTCGCAAACGGAGGGAGTACCTAACAACTCTATCAATAACGAATGGGGTACTTCCTCCGACTAGGAATGCCAATGGATCTTGGACCCTGTCCAAATCTGTGGATTTAGATTCGTTTTCTAGGATCTGGATCTCAAAATTTTGGATCCGATGGAATTGGAGCGGATTTGAATTTAAATTTAAAAAATGGATCTAGATCTGATTCGGTCCAGATCCGACCCGCACTCCATATTATATATATTTATATTTATTTATTTATATTTATATATATACTTCTAATAATTTATAATTTTAAATATTTATTTTAAATATCAATACCCAATTTCTACTTCATTGAAAACTCGAATCCTAATTCATATGATCTATTATTTATAAAATATTTATTGTATATATATGTATTGATCTTGTATCATTTTAAATTTATTTAAAAAAGCAAAACATGGATTCGGGTCCATATCTGCAGACCTGCAGATCTAATAGATCTGGATCTAGATTTGAATTTTCAGACTTGACGGATCTTGACCGAATTTGGATCTAAGCAAAGAAAAACAGATCTGAATTTGAATTTAGTAGGATCCGATGCAGCCGGCCCATTGCCAACCTTACCTCTGATCCATTTATATTGTCATCATTTCTTTATTTAGTGTCTCATTTATACTGTTATCTTCCACATAAGAAAGTTTTAACCTTTCAAAATCCTTCAAAAATTATTTTCTATCTTTTTACATGTATTCTTAATATTCGTGACAAATAATAACATGATAATTTTAATGGGTACTAGTAAGTAGTAAAGAGGGACATGATTTAACTCAAACGCACTAGAAAAAGAGGGATATATCATATATATATGCAATCTTGAGAGACGTGTTCGCTTTGGTTATGAATAAGTTGTAGTAGTAGTATATTTGGGAAATGTGCCCAGAGACGGATCTATGTTACCCACGGCGGGCACGTGCCCCCTAAGTTTTTTAATTTTTTTTTTCTCATGTATATATGTTTATATATTTCTGTATAGATTTAACCAAATTATATAATAAAACAAGTAAACTTTTAAAGTTCAAATCTCATAAATATTATCCCACTTTCAAATTTGATATTGGTATTTTAATACGCGTGGGAGTGGGTCTTAAACTCCTTCATAGGGGTGAAAGTATGAAAAACAAGTTTCCGGGTTATTCATATCCTACCCGTTCCGGGTCGGGTATTGGGTAATTTACGGATATTGGATGGGTATGGGTATGAGATTTTTAGAAAATACCCTAACGGATATACCCGTTAGGGTATTGGGTACCCGGTCAAATACCCAGTCAACAATATATAATTATTTATTATATATAATTACTACTTTTATACTATAAATTATAAATATATTCATAATATATATTCATTTTTAAGCTAAAATCTAAACCTAAATATAACTCTAAACACAACCTATGAATAATATATATTCATAATAATTTATTTGTTGAACTTAAATGTTTAAACTACGTTTAGTATTGATTTGTTGTTGTCGTTTAGTTATTGTTACATAGTTGGTTATTAATTTGTCGTTGAAAATTATCGAAAAATCGAGCGGGTGAAATTATCATATTTTTGTCTTTTTTATTTATTTTATAAACGGGTATACCGGGTACCCTATACCCGGCCGGGTATTGGGTACTCGTTCGACTAAAATGGAAAGGGTATGAGTATTCATTTTTTGCTTATTTGGGTACGGGTACCCGCAAATGCGAGTATGGGTATCCACGGGTACCCGTTTATTCACCCCTACTCCTTCATAGTCAAGTTTCAACAGGAAAGTTTTATTCCATTCCCATTTACAAGTTTAATAATACTAATTTATATAGTAATATTAATTAATTGGATTGCATTATCCAAGACCCCATTCTCATAACTCCTAAGCAATTTAGCTAATAGGAATTCCATTCTAGTTTTGGTTTATTAAATTACATGATTTTAATTTTTTGGAATAAGAAATTGAATTGTGTATTTTCAGGTTCTTAGGTTGTTCTAAAAATTGTATATTTATGATTATTATGTGCCCGCGATACAAAATTTATGAATCCATCTCTAAATGTGTCCGTGATTTTCAACCTCAGTTGTACACAATGTACAGTTAGAATGGCAGCTCACTCCAGCCCGTAATATTAGATTTTGTATAAAAATAATTTACCGGATTGAGCTAGTTCGAGCCCATCGATTAAATTTTTGACACCTCTATGTACAATGTTCAATTGTTGTGTACTTGTGCGTCCCTTCCAGATAATAAAAGCAACTCACATATTTCACATTTGTAGTTAATTTGTAATCTATCTATTATACTAAAACAAATAAGTTAAAAAAAATTATTGTCTAAATTGTACTCTAAATTTTATGTCTTATTTAATTAATTTTCATTCATTTGCCAAACTTTTTTGTTCTCACAATATTAAATTAAGTTGTGTTGGAAAATGTATACTTGAAAAATGTAGTATTGATTTTATGTAGCCGTCCACTAAGTTGTTCTTCCCATTTTTTGAACCCCTCGTATTCTTTGCATTGGATAATGGATAAGTATTCCCCTCCAACTATAAAAAGTAATTGTAATAAGTATTGTTAGTATTAGTATATAAAAAAAGTATTTTAGTATTAGTATATAAGGTTTATTATTATTATTTTTTTATCTATAATCTATTTTCATGTTAGCAAATCTCCTATTGAAAAGGGCAAATACAAATTATATTGTTATTGTGTTTCTTATCTTTATCATATGGCTTTATACACACATACATAAATATTAAATATAATAGAAACATATGTTTAAACATATCAACATGAATTTTTTTTTGATAAAAAGCTATTTTATTTCACCAAGTAATCATGACAAAATAAATTACAACTCAAGAAGCTCTATACTCAAAGTCAGTCCTCTAATATAGCTGCAGGAGACAAGCCAACTTTGGCTCCTTTCTGCATCTAATTGCAATGCAGACTTGACAAGCTGAGATGACTCTTTCAATACTTAAGAAAACACCTTGAAATCATTGAAGGTTTCTCCCACGTCGGATAAAATAGATGGCCACAACAAAGAATAGCTGATAAAGCTTCTGTTTCCCTGTGTTTGAACCACAATGTGCATTAAGATATTCTCTCTCAACCTCCCAATCTTCTGAATCTCGGTGAATCCCAACCCAAGCTAACAAGGACTGCCAGTTTTGAGCAGAAAATGCACATTTGAAGAAGAGATGAGCTAGAGTTTCATCCTCACTATCACATAAGCAGCATTTGTTGTCTACTATAATTCCCACCTTCTGCAAATACTCACAAGTTACAAGTCTTCCAAGAACGGCCAACCAAGATATGAACACGCACCTGAGGGGAAGCAGCATTATTGCATATAAATTTCCTCCACTGCACCTTCACCACAGAATCCCGAAGAAGCATATACATCTTCCGAACATAAAAACTTGGCATTGTCATCATCTTTTTGCCTTCCTCATAATGCTGAACATAGAGCCAAGCTGCCATTACTTTTCTCAGAATCCAAGAGGCTTGCTTTGGTGCTTGCATGGTGGCAAGATTCTTGTTTTTCACGTAAAACCCTTGCACCCACCGGACCAAAATATTGTCTTCTGTGATAAAGACCAAAGTAACTTACGGATTGTTGCTCTATTCCATAGCTGCAAATATGTAATGTTCCATCCTCCAGCAAATTTGGGCAGACACAAATGATCCCAAACAACCAAAGCATGACGTGACACTGTGGTTTTCCTAGACCACAAGAAGGTGCGACAGATTGTTTGAATAGCTTTCACCGCTTTTTGAGGGATGAGGAAAACCTGGCACCAAAATGACTTCATTCCAAAAATAACATACTTAATAAGTTGAATTCTTCCTGTGTAAGAGAGGTACTTTGATGTCCAACACTCAGTTTTTGCAATAATCCTCTTAATCAGTGGTTGCCATTGAATGGTAGTAGGCTTATTGGGTGAGAGAGGAACACCCAAATATCTAAATGGCAACTCACCTTTCTCCACTCAAACTTTCCTATTGATGGAGAGTAGTAACTCCAGCAAAGTAGATGAAACACTTAACTTGATTTGCTCTTAGCCCTGATACTGCAGAGAAGTGATCAAACACTTGCATTACTTGTCTCACAGATTTTATATCACCCCGAGAAAACAACAATAAATCATTTGTGAAGCACAACTGCACTAAGCCAATTTTTTTACATTTCGGGTGATATTTGAATGCTTTGTTGGATCTCAAACCCTCCAAAACTCTATGTAAATACTCCATGCATATGACAAAGAGGTAGGGAAATATAGGATCTCCCTGTCTGAGACCTCTCTTTGCTGCAAACGGCTTAGTAATATCACCATTAATATTAATCATATAAGTGACATTAATGTTAATATTAATATCAACATGAATATTATTATGTACTTTAATTCACTTTATTATGTTTGTTGCAAACTTTTACATTTTCACGGTTTTGCTCTGTTTTAAATTAATGGAATCATTAGTAATTCTCATTATTTGATAGCAAAATAGTGTTGGGCTTGTATTAAAATAAAAGGGATATATTTTGTTCCACATCAGTTATATGATCAAAATGTAGGAGCTTCTTAGGGCTATATAAGAGGCTAGGTATCTTTGATGTAATTGCACCGGATTTTACATTTTAGTTTTGTATTTGACTCTAGGAAAATTCCTTGCCTCGGGTTGTGAGCAAGGTGAGAGTCGTTCAAAGGCTTGTAATAGTGTAGGGGTGTCGAGTTTATATTGCTTTGGTATGGCGGGTTGTAGTTTTTTTCTCCGGTTTTGGAGTATCCACGTTAAATTCTTGTGTTGTAGATTGTTCTTCATTTTTCCGTCTTATTTCTTGTCTATTATCGTTTTCCCCTAGTTGGGATATGGACGTGATTTCCTAACAACTGGTATCAGAGCGCCAGGTTCTGAGACAGGTTCAAGGGTTCTCTTGCCAGGCGGCTGTTCAACAAGGGGTGGAGAAACGATGGATCAAGTTCAATGAAGTTTGATGTGGAGAAATTTGATGGAAGAATCAGTTTTAGCTTGTGGCAAGTTCAAGTTAATGTTGGGGTGACACAATCTGAGTTACACAAGGTTTTGGAGGAAAAATTGCTACACCAAGCGATATGAATCAAGGTAGAGCGGTTGCGGTAAATAGTTCCGAGGAAGCAGCTAACATTGAGATTGAAGATTATGCCTATGATTGTTGAGGACATGGACATCCTTATGGCAAGTCCAAGTGCCATGGACGAGGATGTGGCGATGTTAGTTGGACCACATGTGCATTGGCTTGGCGTTGATGCAAGCTGTGTGGTGGAAATTATGTCAATGGTTGAAGGACTTTTAGGAGGGCCAAAAGCTAAGAGTTGCACCATAAATTTCAGCGGGTTGTTTGACATGTGCCGAAGGAAAATCTTAAATAGTTGAGTCTAAGTGTTCTACTCATATGGTGGAGTTGGTTTGTGGTTCTTTAATTTAAGAATCATGATTGTCGACGAAGACAATGGAGTATTTCTTTTATTTTAACAAGGTGGTGATTGTTGGGCTTGTATTAAAATAAAAGGGATGTATTTTGTCCCACATCGGTTATATGATTAAAGTGTAGGGGCTTCTTAGCGCTATATAAGAGGCTAGGTATCTTTGATGTAATTGCACCGGGTTTTACACTTTAGTCTTGTGTTTGACTCTAGGAAAATTCCTTGTCTCGGGTTGCGAGCAAGGTAAGAGTCATTCAAAGGTTTGTAATAGTGTAGGGGTATCGAGTTTATATTGCTTGGTGTGGCGGGTCGTAGTTTTTTTCTTCGGTTTTGGAGTTTCCACGTTAAATTCTTGTGTTGTAGATTGTTCTTTATTTTTCCATCTTATTTCTTGTCTATTATTGTTTTCCCCTAGTTGGAGTGGGACGTAATTTCCTAACAAATAGTACTACATAGTTTTGTGATATAAATTGATTTTTTAAAAAAAATGTATGATTGTTTGGGTCAATGAATTTTCACAATCGATAACACTTTATCATAGATATGTAAAATTATGACAATGTATAAAATTGATTGTAAAGTAAGCGTATAAAATGAATCCCGAGTGTCGAAAAACTGCTAAACAAATGTTGTAAAATATACTATATTTTGCTTTTCAGCAATTATATTAATTTGTTTCCAAACAATTTTTTTAAATATATTCGTCTTCCCATTTCCATTATATGTATTTTAATGTTATTTTGATATTTTACTATACAATCTTCAAATAGATATAAAAATATTTATGATATGGCGTGGCGTGCGATAAACTAGTTTCCCTAAAAAGAAAGGGAAAAAAAGATTCTATGAACATAAATCCTGATATCCCGTTCAAAAACAATACTAATAATATTTAAACTAGGGCTTTGCAGGCTTAATTTTTGTGGGCCGGCCCATCTGTTCACCACCTTCACACTCTTCTCACTCTCAGTACACTAATCTACAGAGAGAGAGAGGACAACTCGGATAACGGGATAAGATTATTTGAACGCAATTCCTTTGAGCATCGCACCAAAACTGCAAATTCGCCAACATTTCTGCGGGCAATGGCTTCCACAAGCCTGTCATGGACTTCATCTTCATGGCTTCAAAACCACAGCCTCTCCAAGAACAACAGCGCAGACGCCGCGAAAATTGTCGATGGAGCCGCACTTGTCAGAGTTGTGGCTCAAAAGAAGGCCCAGAAACTGCGCAAGGCATGCAGATTTTCCTTCCTGAAATGCAGCTCCATCTTCAATTGTTTGTATTGTTGATTTGAATTTGATGCAGCCATCTCTTCTCTCATTTTTGCTTTCGCGCCTTTTCCTAATTTTCTGTGTGTTATACTTTGATTTAGGTTATACTGAAGGAGGACGTGACAGCAGTGGGGAAAAAGGGGCAGCTATTGGATGTGAAAGCGGGGTATTATAGGAATTATCTGCTGCCGCTGGGCATGGCGCAGATCGTCACGCCTACACTTCTCAAGTAATTGTAACGCATTCATTTTTTTTTATTTTTTATTTTTATGTATCGGCAATGATAGCATAATTTCAGCATTTTTGGATACAATATGCGTATGTTGTAGAAATGAAATTATGAATGAAAAATATTATCAACACAATCTTGAGGTTTTAGCTCATTTTATGGCTCCATTGTTCATGGGTAAATTAATTACGGCTCGCATTCCCTCGAATCAAATTCTTGAAAGTACATTAGAAGAAGATTTACTTTTACTTGATGTTATGTAATTTATGCAAGTGAGACCGGTGGAGTTTGTACTTTTTCTTATTTAAGGTTTCCTGATTCCTTGTCAGAGAAATGAAGATGGAAGATGAGAGGATTGAGGCAGAGAAGAAAAGAGTAATACATTCTGCCTTTTAGCTCTATATCAATATCAGATTATCCATGTTTGTCTCACTCTAGTGCATAATAATTATGTGAAAGGAACATCATTTCTAGTTCATAACAAGTGGTGTTGAATAAAGATGCTACATTTTGACGATAAATGAACTAGATACAGATAAAAACTCGATGATAAGTTTCTGCAAAAATATTACCACCAGACCAGATTTTCTAATTTTCACCTATTATCACGACTTCCAGGACTCTGCATTGACTAAATTGATTCTCCCTTCACTCCAGCATATCGGAGTATAACTGTCTTATGGATAAGAAATGCGAATGTGAAATAGAAAAGCGGGTGTTTGTAGGTTCCACTTCAAATGAAGCATAAATGTTTACTTTGAGTACTTGTTCAACCTTCGTATCATGAAGATGAATTTTGAAATGAAGGATATAATTTGAGCATATCAATTTCTCTGACAATCTGGTTCTTAGGTTAAAGAAGAGGCTCAACAGCTTGCCGTGATTTTTGAGACAGTTGGAGCTTTCAAGGTTAAGCGCAAGGGCGGGAAAGGAAAACAAATTTTTGGATCGTAAGTTACTTTTTTGTTATGCATGCAACTTATATATGCCTTTCATGCATCTATTGCTGATATATGCTCATAATGACAGTGTCACTGCTCAAGATCTTGTGGACATAATCAAGGCCCAACTTCAAAGGTACCTTTTTCCAGATTCATGCTTATTCTTTGTACTTGTATATGGTATCTCTGAGTAGACTTCAAACTGTTTGGAAGTTCTTGTGAATCCATGATTCGTTTGTTCAGTATCCTCTCAATTATAGCTCATGATTCTATCACTAATGGTGATGTCATAGACCATTTGTGATGTTTTCAGTACCCATTGGTTATAAATAGCGAGCTCTGAACTTCGACTACAGAGACCAACATAATAAAAATCCTTGATGCTACAAAAAGTTGATTGTCACATTGTATGTTATGCAAAGAATCTGAGCATATAAAATGTGGAGGTGTGGAGCATTTTCATAAAAATATTCTTGCATCTTCATCTTCGTTAACTATGATGGTGCTTTAGTGACTTCAAATAGTCTACAAATTTTATGTTTCAGACTAATGACTGATGAAATTTGCCTGGTTCCATCACATGCACTTTTATTTAGTTTTTAAATATAGAACATTATAATGATATAGCAATCCTTCTGCTTTGTGCACAATCCACAATCTAAGGCCCCTTTGCTTTCAGCTAAAGCATGAAAATGATTAAATAGTTGCTCCAGAAAGCATGATGATTGCTGCTCTCAGTATTTTGTTAAAATGGCACCTGAAAACGACAAATCCACCTTTTGTTTTGGATTGACATCATCAAAATCTAAGAAGATGCTTTCGTAATTGTCCCTATTTGTGGTTTCAAGCTTTCAATTCTTGTGTGGTCTATTTCTATTAACAATGATGCACTCAAGTTCTTTGCCAGGTGCAGAAACTTTGTATCAGTAATTGAGATACATATAGAAGCTCTTTCAATTGATAGTTGTATCATACATTGTAATTAATGTTTATTTTTTAGGGAAGTCGACAAAAGAATTGTGTCACTTCCAGAGATCAGAGAAACTGGAGAATATATTGCAGAGCTAAAGCTCCATCCTGAGGTCACGGCTCGTGTAAGGCTGACTGTGTTTGCTAACTGAGGACATGGTTCTGAAGAAATTCATTAAGGTCCTAGTTTCTCAGCATTGGTGATTATCTCGAGGTGTGTTGTTAATTGGCCATTGGAATCATTATTTGAAACAATAGAAATTTAAGCCATTCTTTTATGCTCAATCTATGTGTTTCAGCTTAATTTTCAACCAAGCATAGTGCTCCCATCCTACTTGTACACAAATCCATTTCATGTATGTAAGCTAGAAAGTAAATACTGGGAGGCCGGAGACGTGCAACAGTAATTCTTCCATATTAAATCTTCTATACATTCAGATTTTCATGAACTTTGAGACTGACTGAGCCCTGATGGTTAATTTACACCTAGTCATGAGGAATGCCTACTTTTATTAAGTCCTCTACTTACATGGGTTAGAATAAGATCCAAGTTGGGAGTCAATTGATTAAAACCAACTTGAAAAATTGAAGGCCTTCTCATTTCATTCCCATCATACTAGATTAAAAACTTATGTATTTTCTAGACCGCAGTAGAACTAGAAATCAAGAATGTGAGTCTAATGGTGAACTAAGAAGAATATTTAGCCAAGCTTGCAGTTGTATCGCGACCCTCAACTCTATCCGGCACACCAACTTGTTTTATTTCCTATAATGTGCTATCCTCAAATCGAACTTGCTAAAAATTGACAAAAGCCATCATGAGACTTGTTTTTATCATTGACTTCTTAGTACTCACTTATACTTTTTTTTTTCCTCCCCTTTTTATGTAGGATTCTTCAAGGTTCAAACAATTGAGGGTTTTACGTCCCAGCTCTGTAAGTCTTTCGATCGAATGTTCTTAGTTTTGAAGCTGAAATTGCTTATCCTAGGCCTTAACTTCTTGTATCATATCTATTTCTTGTAAAAGTTTATTTGGATTCATTAGCAAATGAGGATATTGGAATGTAGTTTGCATCTTCTATGACAACATCTTCCCACGAAATGACTTGTGCTGGTATAATATATCAATGAACCGAACTATATTGAGTTTTAAATTTAGAGTGTCAATCATTTGCAGATCTCAAATTCTCATAATATTTCTCATGACCACATTTTTTGGTTACATTGCCAATGATTGCCATTGGAATATATACAGGCTGGCCTATCTCAGTTTCCATAACAGCTAAGTTCCTCTTGTATTAAAAAACTTATCAGAATCCCTTAGTATCTCTTGCAGATAGCAAGATCTCGTTGACAAAAGTTTACCATAGCGCAGATCATTTTCCAGTCTTTTGTTGACCACGCTTTTTTTTTTTTAAATTGTGAATTAGTAGTGAATCTACTTTTTGCTGTCTTATGAATACATGCATCATTTTTCAAGAGCACTAGGCACTAATATTTAGTTACAGAGTGGGGTAGAAGATACTGCATTTTGGATTTCTCGTGCCCTCATATTTGATTTCAACAGTGCACGTCTCCATGCACGAAACATGACGTGTTTTGGTGAAGCTAGAAAACGAGAGAAAATAAAAATAAAAATTATCGATATATGTTATTGAAGAAAGTAAAATGCGGTTGGTGCCTGGTGGTGAAGGCAAGAATCTTACTCCCAATAATATATAGTAGAATTGTTGAATTAGCAACAATAATTGTGTGCTTGGGATAAGATTATAGACTTACCTAATATATTCTGAATGATGTTCCCACTCTACCAGGTCAAATTTTCATTTATGATGTAGCTCACAACTTGTCCTTTCAAATAAATTGGATTTTTTATATATAACTAAATAAAGCAGTAATAATTATGTTAATTTATTTGCTGTTGTAGGGTCTAGTAACAAGTCTTGCTGGGCCAACCATGAGTAAATATATTATGTTCTGGGTTCGGCATTAGTACCATACAACAACCTACAACTTTTGACACGTTTATTTGTTTATAAAATTATAAGTCAACTCGAAATAGTTGGTCTTTTTTTTTTCCCCCTTTCAATGCGTATCTACTGCTTATTCCTCTGGTCATTAAATTCAATTAGAAAAATTTTCAGTTTGCAAGATTAGTTTCATTATTTTTCTATTTTCCCGGAACAGTAAATAAAATGAAAATACTCCAAAGTAATAATTGTCACTCTCTTTGGTCCGCGCCTTTTTTTTTTGTTATTTATTCATAAATTTTAACTTTCCCCCTCATTTCCAGAATGTTTTGCTTTTCAAGGGTTTGATATGAGTATATTCAATTATTTCATGTTGTTGTCGTGGATAGTAGGATTAATTAATTTATTTATTTCCAATTGCAGTTTAATTTCATGTTGTATTTCAATCGACATAGTGCCGGTTTGACATCATTAATATGGTTTAAAAAAATTATAAATCGAAATAATTTACCAACAATTGCGCATATTAATATTGTTTCCATCAACAATTATGCCCACATGATGCATTTGTTTGGAACAAATAGTGAGAATCAAGCACGCCACGTGTTTGCTTGTGTATACTTCTCCAGCTACTTTCTTTTGAAGTAGAATCTGGATCTCATATTCATTTTTGTACATTTAAACCATAAACGTTGATCGAATTCAAATTTGTGGTTTTTTTACCAGTCAATCTTTATACCCATCGAAATGTATAGATAGTGATACACATTTAACATACTATGATATTGTCTCAATGTTTGAGGCCTATGAAATAATTGTTCGAGCTGTTGAACTGTTTATAAATATCAATCGACATATTATGTCTGAAGATTTATAGTGGCTAGCTAGAAAAGCGAAACTGTGAAACAAATTCATATCAACGTCCAAGTTTACATGTTGAATTTTTTATCCAGAAAATGTGATTCAGGACTTTTTTTACCGTATGTACATCTTGAATGCCAAAAGGTTACTGTATAAATGTTAAAAGGGAAAAGTAGCAATTTGCCCCCTAATGTATACCCCAATACCACATTTACCCCTTCAATGTATGTAGATGGGTTGTGATGGTACCCGGCCTCGTCTTGGGCCTGACCTAAGGCCCAATCTAGGTGGGCCTATACATTCAAGCTCGGCCCAAGAACTCAGCTCAATACAGTCGACGCCTACCTTGAAGACCAAGTCACGAAGCCCTACTTTGGGGGAGGATAGAATCCTATTATGAATGGGAATCGGATATGCATGTACTAGGAAACAAGATATGTATAAGGAATCCAAATCCTAGAGAGATTAGGGCTCAATTCAAGGCTTATAAATAGATGTTAGATTAGAGGTTTAGATTCATTCAATACTCTTTGTACTCTCAAGTATAATAAAAGCTCTCTATATTCTCTCCTGTGGATGTAGATCACATCGATCGAACCACGTAAATCCTTGTGCCGTCGCATTATTGTTATTTTCTGCTATCTCTACAAACCCTAGATCTATCATTGGCGCCGTCTGTGGGAACGAGACGATCGACGGTTCTTTGGTAGCAGAACTATGACGGTAACACGATCACAAAACGTGCGGGGAGACCAAAGCCAACGTGGGAACCCCGACGAAGCAGAAAGTCGCCCCACGAACAGGGGCAATCGCCAGAAAGACAGCCCGGTCCCAAAGGAGGGGCACGACAATAATCCTGTAGAAGAGGACCCTTTCAAAGGGATGCCCCGCGCTAGAGGACATCCCTCAGAAGGGTCCACAGAAATCTGGATCGAAAGGAGAGGATCTTCTCGACGACTTCGACCTCGCCACTGCATACGCCGCGACTGAATTCGCAAGAGCGAATAGGGAGAGTTTCAAGCGCTTCCTCAACACAGCTAGGATGTCCCCAATATCCGAAGCTAGGGAGAGTTCCACACGGAAGTCCATACCCAAAACTCCACATCATTCCAAAACGCAGGAGCCCGAGCTGAGGAGAAAGCACGACACTCGGCGAAGCCCACTCCGCGCTGGAGCTCCAGCCCGCATCGGAGTCCTAAGCAACACCATCTCCCAAGGCGACATCGTAGTCCAGGCAGGGACCGAAGTCCGAGCTATTCCAGAAGTTATAGCCCCAAGGTAAACCGACATCGACGGGAGGGAAGATCAGCCCGGCTCGTCAGCCCGTTCACCGACGAGCTACTTGATGCCAAGCTTCCCGCGACGTACAAAGTTGCCCAACATACCACCCTATAATGGGCTGGAGGACCCCCTCAACTTCTTGACGCGGTTTCAAATACAGCATGCACAATCAGGGCCTCACTGAAGAGCACATGTGCAAGTTGTTCCCAGAAATATTGGTCGACTACGCCCGAGGCGTGGTTCGACGGCCTGCCGACTGGCAGCGTAGGATCTTGGGTCTACCTCGAAGGAATCTTTAAACAAAGATTCCTTATGAAAGTCTAAGCTCGCCGAGACACGGCCTACCTCCTGTCCGTGAAGCAAAAGGACAGAGAGACCATAAGGGAGTACGCCTCCCGATTTCTTGCAGGAAAGCTTGAAGGTCGATAACAATCGACGATGTTTTCCTCATCTCGGCTTTCCGAAACTGGGTCGCTCCTGGGTCTCTGAACCAGGAGCTCGCTAAGCAGAAACCCGAGACGGCCCAGGAGATGTGGAGAATCGTGTACCAGTTCGCAGACGGTCAAGATGCGGACCGGTTGAAGCGGGAGGAAACAGAGAAGAAGAGGTCTGAAAGTGATCGGGGCCGGAAACGAACGTGATCGGAGAAGTGCCCACGAACGCCTTCAGCGGGATCCTATCCAATTCCGGCTTCAGACCGGGACCTGTCCAGTCCCGGCTCGGTCCACGGCCCGGGGTCGGAGCCCCTCAGCGACCTCCCTTTGTGAAAACAAATGCGGAGATCTTCGCACTTCATGAGGACTGGTTCATGCGACCACGCCCTATGTCGGGGTCGAAACCTCGGGATAAGAACAATACTGCTCTTTCCATGACGACCACGGGCACTACACAGAGGACTGCCGCGACCCTCGCGGTGGAAATAGAGAGGTTAGCCCAAGAGGGAGCTCTGAAGAAGTACGAGGTCGGAGGAAAGAAGAACAGAAGGGGGAAGCGAAAGGGCGGCAGGGACGCTGCGCTACCGATAATAAGCGAGCTAAAACTAGTCATGACGAGGAAGATGACGACCCTCAGAATGGCGTGCCACAGTACGACGGGGTGGTGTCAACCATCTCCGGGCTAACCCCGGGCACAACCAAAAACTAAGCTGAGGTCTGAAGCTCGCAGACCACCGATTCCATCGGAGGAGGAACAGACGAAAAAGAGGTTCAAGAAGGGCGAAACAGTCACCTTTTCCGAGGACGATCCTGTACCAACAGCAACGCCCCATAATGACGCCCTGGTAATACAGGTCGGAGTGGCCAACAAATTGTCCACCGCGTATTTGTTGATAGTGGGGCCCAGCGTCAGTATCATCTTCCAACATTGCTTGATAGGATGGGACTCGACCCAGCTCGGGTAAACTCAGCGCCCCTGCCACTCAAAAGTTTCACGCAGCATGAAACGCGACCTGAGGGGATCATCGCGCTTGACGTCGCCATTGGCAGCCCGCCAACCAGCATCAACAAGCTAATCCACTTCTACGTGGTCAAAGCGAACTCCCCGTACAACATCATATTGGGTCGGGATTGGCTGAATGCGGTCCGAGCCATTATCTCGCCATATCACTTGCTGCTGAAGATTCCGACCTCGGGCGGAATCTTCAGCAGCAAGTGATATGGCGAGATAATGGCTCTGACCGCATTCAGCCAATCCCGACCCAATATGATGTTGTACGGGGAGTTCGCTTTGACCACGTAGAAGTGGATTAGCTTGTTGATGCTGGTTGGCGGGCTGCCAATGGCGACGTCAAGCGCGATGATCCCCTCAGGTCGCGTTTCATGCTGCGTGAAACTTTGAGTGGCAGGGGCGCTGAGTTTACCCGAGCTGGGTCGAGTCCCATCCTATCCAAGCAATGTTGGAAGATGATACTGACGCTGGCCCCACTATCAACAAATACGCGGTGGACAATTTTGTTGGCCACTCCGACCTGTATTACCAGGGCGTCATTATGGGGCGTTGCTGTTGGTACAGGATCGTCCTCGGAAAAGGTGACTGTTTCGCCCTTCTTGAACCTCTTTTTCGTCTGTTCCTCCTCCGATGGAATCGGTGGTCTGCGAGCTTCAGACCTCAGCTTAGTTTTGGTTGTGCCCGGGGTTAGCCCGGAGATGGTTGACACCACCCCGTCGTACTGTGGCACGCAATTCTGAGGGTCGTCATCTTCCTCGTCATGACTAGTTTTAGCTCGCTTATTATCGGGAGCGCAGCGTCCCTGTCCGCCCTTTCGCTTCCCCCTTCTGTTCTTCTTTCCTCCGACCTCGTACTTCTTCAGAGCTCCCTCTTGGGCTAACTCTCTATTTCCACCGCGAGGTCGGGCAGTCCTCTGTGTAGTGCCCGTGGTCGTCATGGAAAGAGCAGTATTTGTTCTTATCCCGAGGTTTCGACCCCGACATAGGGCCGTGGTCGCATGAACCAGTCCTCATGAAGTGCGAAGATCTCCGCATTTGTTTTCACAAAGGGAGGTCGCTGAGGGGGCTCCGACCCGGCCGTGGACCGAGCCGGGACTGGACAGGTCCCGGTCTGAGCCGGAATTGGATAGGATCCCGCTGAAGGCGTTCGTGGGCACTTCTCCGATCACGTTCGTTCCGGCCCCGATCACTTTCAGACCTCTTCTTCTCTGTTTCCTCCCGCTTCAACCGGTCCGCATCTTGACCGTCTGCGAACTGGTACACGATTCTCCACATCTCCTGGGCCGTCTCGGGTTTCTGCTTAGCGAGCTCCTGGTTCAGAGACCCAGGAGCGACCCCGTTTCGGAAAGCCGAGATGAGGAAAACATCGTCGATTTTATCGACCTTCAAGCTTTCCTGCAGAAATCGGGAGGCGTACTCCCTTATGGTCTCTCTGTCCTTTTGCTTCACGGACAGGAGGTAGGCCGTGTCTCGGCGAGCTTAGACTTTCATAAGGAAATCTTTGTTTAAAGATTCCTTCGAGGTAGACCCAAGATCCTACGCTGCCAGTCGGCAGGCCGTCGAACCACGCTCGGGCGTAGTCGACCAACATTTCTGGGAACAACTTGCACATGTGCTCTTCAGTGAGGCCCTGATTGTGCATGCTGTATTTGAACCGCGTCAAGAAGTTGAGGGGGTCCTCCAGCCCATTATAGGGTGGTATGTTGGGCAACTTGTACGTCGCGGGAAGCTTGGCATCAAGTAGCTCGTCGGTGAACGGGCTGACGAGCCGGGCTGATCTTCCCTCCCGTCGATGTCGGTTTACCTTGGGGCTATAACTTCTGGAATAGCTCGGACTTCGGTCCCTGCCTGGACTACGATGTCGCCTTGGGAGATGGTGTTGCTTAGGACTCCGATGCGGGCTGGAGCTCCGGCGGCGGAGTGGGCTT
>JANLIY010000724.1:0-25509 GCA_029490685.1 Schizonepeta tenuifolia
AACCACAAAATCTCAATATGCAACCCATGGAAAATGTGCGTAGCTTGTGTTTAGTGGATAGTGCCACAACACATACTATTCTTACCGATAAGAAACATTTTCAAACACTTACTGGAAAAAGGGGGAGTGTAACTACAATTGCAAATGACAATATCCTTATTGTCGGCTCCGGAAGAGCTTCATTGATACTCCCCATGGGTACTGAATTAATCATAAATGATGTACTTTTGTATCCACAATCTAAACGTACCCTTCTTAACTTTAAAGACATCCGATTAAATGGTTTTCACATTGAAACCAAAACTGAGAACAATAAAGGGTTTCTAATCATAACTCAACATGTTGGATGTCGAAAACGAGTTATAGAAAAACTCCCTTCTTTCTCCTCAAGGTTGTACTGCACTCACATTCGACCTAATAATCATGTTGCGCTAAGTATGAATTTTAAAGATCCAAAATCTTTTAAACTATGGCATGAGCGAATGTGTCATCCTGGGTAAAATATAATGCGTCAAATTATTAATAATATTGTTGGGCATAATCTACAAACAAAAGATCTATCTTTATCAAATGAGTTTGTTTGTAAAGCATGCGCAAAGGGTAAACTTATAGTACGACCTTATCGTACTAAAGTTGGAATAAAATCTCCTACATTTCTTGAAAGAATTTAAGGGGATATTTGTGGACCAATTAACTCGGTGTCGGGACCATTTCGATTCTTTATGGTTATGATTAATGCTTCCACTCGGTTGACTTATGTATGCTTGTTGTCTACTCGCAATAAATCATTTGCAAAATTTATTGCCAAAATCATTGAGTTGAGAGCTCAATTTCCTAATTATTCCATCAAGTCCATTTGAATAGATAATGCCGGTGAATTCACGTCAAAATCTTTTGACGAATATTGCCTTTCATTAGGTATCAAAGTTGAACATCTTGTTCCTTACGTCCACACTCAAAATGGTCTAGCTGAATCATTAATCAAACGTTTAAAATTAATAGATCGACCATTGTTACAAAAATTCAACTTACCTGTTACTTGTTGGGGACATGCAATTTTGCATGCATCTAATTTGCTCAAAATCCGACCAACTTCATATCATGATTATTCCCCAATACAATTAGTACGTGGTAAAGAACCAAACATTTCCCATCTGCAAATATTTGGTTGTAGAGTGCATACTCTCATATCACCACCTAAGCGTACCTTAATGGGCCCTCAGTGAAAGCTAGGTATTTACGTGGGTTATGAATCTCCGTCTATTATTAAATTTTTTGAACCCATGACTAGGGATAATAATAATAATATTTCTTCTTCTCGCGATGTCTCTATTCTCTTCTCTATATTTTCTGTGTTCTTATTTCTACTTACATTACAACAAATGTCACTTTATAAATCAACTCTTACATATCATCTACAGTAGAACCTCTATAAATTAATACCTTGGGGTCATGGAATTTTATTATTCTAGAGAGATATTAATTAATCAATAAATTAATAATTTATTAATTAAAGAAGGTACTTCATAATAAAAGATGTCAATCATCTATTGGATTATTCGGGTGAAAATAAAGCATATTCTAATATCCAAAGCTTAGTGGAAATTGTCGATACCATAATTGAAAGTGCAATTGAAGATAAAGCTTATGATGATAGAGTGTTATGAACTGGTTATACGAAAGAAATTAATAGTAGCGGCAAAAACCCCTTCATAATTTTTTTATTGTTGTTCGAGAATGCCACACCTGAGCTTTTGAATGTCGCGATGAAAGTTAGAGATGAAATTCATTTTGATATAATTTTTAATTTATAGAATCCACTTAAAATTGAAGTAAAGTCAGTTCTCCCCCCCCCCCCTTTCCACCAAGAAAAAAAGTATAGTCCCTATCCCCCAAAAGAACTCATAAGAAGAAGAAGAGAAATGAGGTTGTCTTGAGTGATGAGTAGGGAGGCCTCAATCAATGGATTCGTCTTCGTCTTTGACCCAGCAAATACTTACCCAATCCTCAGCACTCTCACTTCCTAAACAGTTCACC
Organism: Schizonepeta tenuifolia; assembly: GCA_029490685.1. Lineage (NCBI taxonomy): Eukaryota > Viridiplantae > Streptophyta > Magnoliopsida > Lamiales > Lamiaceae > Schizonepeta > Schizonepeta tenuifolia. Next base: position 2,038 of record JANLIY010000724.1, read on the forward strand.
TCTAGTATAGAACACCTTGTAGAATACACAACAATACCTAGCGATGCTATCGTAGAAAAAACAATTCCTCCTCTTGTTAGTCCTTACAATATCTACCGTAAATACGGAAGTCTTACCAAAAGCATAAAATCTCTTGTTTCCTCTAAAGATCCTCCCCTTCGAGAATATGTTCAATCTTCTAAAATGGATCAGTGCGGTTTGCCAGCAACTTCACAAGAGCAATATGTTACTTTGGCGATCCCACCAGAATATATTGAAGCATGGCGCAAAGATGGATACACTCATCTTCATCTGGGCGCTGTTCGTCTAGTCCTTTCATATAATGGAAGGAAGGGACTTCCTGTTACAGCAAGAATTGCTCTATTGGATACTCGATATCTGCACTATGAGCATGCTGTAATCGGAACGGTTCTTACAACTCTTAATTCGGGAAGTGTAGTCATCACTTTCTTCCCTAATTTTGCGTTGTCCCTCCGAGATGCTTCATTAGAATCCACCTTCAAGGTCCAGATCCAGATATCAGGGGCAGATCAATCTCCTAACAGCTTTATGGCGACCTTGCACCACCAAATCGTCTACAGGCTGCAGAATCATAGCCTTGATCTTAAAAATCAAGGTACTCCTGACGCCTTGATGATCTTGGCTGAAGTCGGAAATGAAGTTCCGACAATCGTTCAAGTCCCGAGACAGATTAATAGAGAAGATCTCAAAAAATTGGTTCCCACCGAGTGGATTACCAATTACGAGTCATTCCATCAGACGGTGGAGTCAATTCAAGCCACGGAGTTTAAATTCTCAAAAACAAAGGATGGGAAGACCAAGACCATCTTCACGCCAATCAAAGAAGACGGTCCATCCAATCCGATGTTTCAGCTCATAATCCTCCCCGTTCAAAATGTCATACAAACCTTATCTGATGGGTTTCCTCTCCCTATTGCTTCATTTAAGGCAGATGGGAAGGAAATTTATACGGATAGGATTGACGGCCATTTTATTTGGGACTGCGATCCATCCATGTGCGATCCAAGATGTACCTGCCAAGACGATGATTCCAACGATGATGATAGTGATGGCGATGAAGATGAAGATAACTATTATGAGTTTGGGTTTGATGATGATGAATACATACTTCCGCCCAAACCATGCCTGATGTTAAAAGGTTATGATGTTGAATTTCCACCACTGTCTCGACATGAAGATTCCATCAATAATATCATTTCCAAACCGTATGTTCAGAGTACAATTATTGAGTCTGGTGGTCAACGAAAACCTTTAAATCAAGGAGAAGAGGTTTTGAACTGGCATACTTGTAATGCTAACGCTCAGAACAAATCTCTTCGACTTATTGATTCAAAGGTTTCTCAAATACTGGAAAAGGTGCAAGATTCCACCGACAAAGTGAATTCGCTCGAGACGCAACTACAAGAAATCGAGAAAAAGCTTTCTGAAAGGATTTCTCAACTGGATGCAGAAATTCAGACCCTAATTGCAAGCCATCATTTTGGAGCTGAATTCTCACAAAAAGAAGTAGAAATAAGAGCGCTCAAAAGGGAGTTGCAAAGGATCGAGGATGACAAGAATCGAGCCAAATCTCTTTTCATCCCTCAACCAAGCTTCATTCATTCCCCACCAGATTCACCAGAATATTCTAAATATTTTGGGATGGTTTCAAGCATTCCTCTAGATGTTCCCAAAAGAAGTAAGAAAAAGGAACCCCGACGGAGAGAAGAGCTTGAAGGAGACACTCAACCTGCAGAAGCACTTATGGTGGATGAGATACCAAAAATCAACAATATCACGGAGTCACCAAAGTCATCTAGCTATTCTCTTAATAGCTTGGATGAAGAAGATATAGGAATGACAGACCTTTCTGTTATTCTTATGGCGGACCGATCGGACCCAGGATACGGCCAGCCATTTACCGAACCAGTCTCAGAAGATTCGGAACCCGAGACCACTGAAGGTCCATATATCAGCCAACCAAATGAAGGACGGACTCCAAAACCAGCAACAGGCCCATGGTTCACCTTTGATGACATCCCAATCCTCAAACGAAGAGATCGCATGCACACCTTTGCTGCTTGGATAGACAATCAACTCAACAGGGATGACGCTGATCTCAGGTTAGTCCTTAAGGAATTTACCTCTAGATTCCTTGGGACCTTGAGAGAATGGTTTCTTAGCCTTGGAGAATATCGACAGCGTCAAATTCTTGGTGCTCAGACTCCAGGAGAAGCTCTAGGAGAAATTCATCGTGAATTTATCGGTGATCTCTCTCTTTACACAAAGCAAAATCTCAAGAATACTTCTCTATGAGATGCTGCTCTCTTTCGAAAAAGGATCTAGACTGGCATTTTAAAAGAATGTCAGAAAGATTCTACTGCCTGAATGGATTCAATGATCCAAATCTGAAGAATGTCTATCTAGCTTCTCTTCCCAAAGAATTGCAACCAGAAATGGCACGAATGATGCAGGCCGCCAGAAAAGACGTCGCAAGTACCAGTATGGGACAAATCCATCAAATTTGTCTAGCAGCACTTGACAAGCTTTGCGAGCAACAAAATCTTTTCAAAGAAATGATGGAACGAAGGAAGATTCCTAAGTCCGTGTGCGACAAATCCTATATGGAAATCAAATGCAAAGAGCACGACTGCAAGTGTTCATCTTCAAAGAAAAAGGGGAAGAAGAGCAAATTCCGGAAGAAGGAAAACAAGAAGAAGTACAGATTCTTCCGACGCAAGCCTTTCCGACAGAAGAGATCTAAAAGGTGTTTTCTTTGCCATAAAGAAGGACATTTTGCCAAGAATTGTCCTAATAAAGCAGGCACAGCTTCCAAATTAGCTTCACAGGCTTTCTTATCTCATGAAGCCAATCTCGCAGATGCTGATATCGAGTCCCTCTACTCAGAACAAGAAGAGCAAGATATAGATACTGCATTTATTTTGCAGGAATCTGCCACCGAAGATGAACAATCAGAGACCGAAGATCCCGAAGATAATATTCCAATTTTCATGTTGCAACCGATGACATCTCAGTCCAACATGATGATCCAGGAAGGCATTCCGTCACCCCATCTTGAAGTTCGAATTCTACAAACCAAATATGATAAGTCGATCAAGGTGATTGGAGTGTTGGATACTGGAGCAAGAAGAACCATGTTGAATCCTGATATCCTTCCGAAAGAAGCATGGGAAATACATCATCAATATTTCTATGCAGCTGATGGTCAAACCTTTCATACATCATTAATTTCCAAGCATCCAATTGGAATTCAACTTTTTCCAGATTGTGTCATCTGGATAAAAGTAATTGGAAGCAAACTACATGGGCATGATCTCTTGATGGGCTTTGATCTGTTTTTCAAAGCACAACGTCTTCAAATACTTCCACAAGGCATAAAATACAAAAGGAGATTTCAGGCCTATACAACTGTCCAGAAGTTATTCTCCCTACAAGAGACTCCTGATGAGTATGGTCGCTTCTCAAAAGAGCTGAAAGGATGTTGCGCCGACTCTCATGCTGAATTCCAACATCCCTATCCTCTCTGGAAGAATGAACAATTCTTTGTTCAGCTTCCATTCAAAAAGAACGAGGATATCAATGCCACTAAAGCCACTCATCCCGGAATGAATCCTGAAGAATTAGCTTTGGCAAGACAAGAGTGTCAGCAACTGTTATCCCTTGGGCTCATCGAACCAACCAATTCAAATTGGGCATGTCCAGCATTCTATGTCAATAATCGGGCTGAACAAGCTAGAGGGAAAAAGAGGTTAGTCATCGATTACAAACTCTTAAACCTTTTTCTTCTTGATGATAAATTTCCTTTACCAAGAACCCAAATGCTTTTTGCCCAACTATCTGAAGCCCGCATATTCTCCAAATTCGACCTTAAGTCTGGCTTTTGGCAATTGGGTATTGATCCAAAAGATAGATATAAAACAGCTTTTTGTATTCCCATAGCCCAATATCAATGGAAAGTCGTCCCATTTGGCTTGAAGGTTGCACCCTCCTTATTCCAAAAAGCCATGATCAAATTGTTTGAGCCAATATTATACTCTTCATTGATTTATATTGATGATATTTTGTTATACTCAAAAACCAAGGGAGAGCATTATGTCCTGCTCAAAAATTTCTTGAAGTGGTTCGCACTTTTGGAATAATGCTATCTGAAAAGAAAAGCACGATTGGCCAGTCTTGTATAGACTTTCTTGGAATGAAGATATCAGATGGGAATTATGAACCAGGCCCACACATTGCTCAGGAACTTCTAAAGTTCCCAAAAGAAAAGTTCTCTGTGAAAGAAATTCAACAGTTCCTTGGAATTGTGAATTATGTCAAAGATTTCATCCCAAGCTGCTCCCGGTATACCTGCCATCTTTCTAAACTTCTTAGAAAGAATCCTCCACCTTGGGGAAAGTTGCAAACAGAAGCTGTCCAACATCTAAAGACATATGCCAGAATTTCGCACCTCTACGAATCCCGGGTGATGGCCAAAGAATCCTCCAAACTGATGCAAGCGATGATCATTGGGGAGCAATTTTACTAGAAAAGAAAGACGCAAAGATACACTATTGTGCACATGCCAGCGGCCAATTCAAAGATTCTGAAAAGCACTACCATGCCGTCTACAAAGAAATACTGGCGGTAAAGAATGGCATCAAAAAGTTCGAGTTCCATCTTGTCGGCTACGAGTTTATTGTCCAACTGGATAATACATCTTTCCCAGCTATAATGGAGCTCAAGCACAAAGGAGTACCTGAAAAGCAACTTCTTCGTCTCAAAGATTGGTTTTCCAAATATCAGTTCACCGTCCAACACATCAAAGGTAAAGATAATATTATTCCTGATTATCTTTCCAGAAAACCAACCTTACAACTCGTATCTTCTACACAAATTCTCCCTATAATCTTCATGGTCAAGAAAAAGAAACCACGACAGTCATTCATCTGTGTAGGGGGGAAGGGGAAAATCCATTTCTTTCAAACAATTCCTTGGCCGTTCCAAAACCACCAGATCTCACTTTTCCTCCTTATGTTAAATCATTCGAAACCATCCGTGAGATCCGGTTATTTGCAAGGCAAAATATGTTCAAGTTTCTCTCTAGTTATATCCTGGAGACCAAGTTACCCTTAGAAAAAGCGTGTTTTGATATACATAAACCTTTTCTTATGGTAACTTATCTCAACCTTTCAACCTCTGTCATACCCAACATGTTCTGGTATCTTTGGTGTTTATCATCTCTTTATTATCATGCCATCGAACTCTGTATTGAAGAAATGATATCATTCTTTTGCAACACCGAGAATGATAACACTCTGCAATGGAACCTCTTGACATGGTATGCCTCAGCAGAAGAATGGCTATCCTTACTCTATCATGAATTACAAGATGCTAATGAAGACAAACCAAATCCACACCTAGTCCTGATGTGTCATAGACCTTATTCCAATGACATAAAAGGACATCTGGTCCCTCTTCCAATGTACTATAAATGGAAGACCACAGCTGGCTCAACCGGAGATAATTTGTTCGAACAAAGGCAGATGTATATCCACCTATGTCTCACCAACAAAGTGACTCCTCTGGATCATCCCGAAGGACTTACCTACACCTCTTTTGTCCTCGAATCAATACGGGCCAGCATTTACTCTTCTGACGATGAAGGAACCAGCCAAGGACCAAATACCAAGAAGCCTAATGCATACAAAGAAGCAAGTTCCAAGATGCCTAATAAAGCCATCCAGCCTAATACCAACAAAGAAGCAAGTTCCAAGATGCCCAATAAAGCCATCCAGCCTAATGCAGACAAAGAAGCAAGGAAGAGACACATCATTGAAGAAGATGATAAAATCATCTTGGAATACTTCATCAAATTACAAATACCATGGTCCTCGGAAGATGAAGACAACCAAGGCAATCACATGGATATAGATAAAGATGACAAGAGCTTGCCACCTCATGCTACTTCTTCATCCATGCAGCCATAGATACGTGTCTTTCATCCTAGATACGTGGCCTTCATCTTGTAAATACGCGTCTACCTTGTTGTAATAGAGATAGAGATGCATGTTGCAGCCATAGTCCTATATATAGGCTTGGTGCATGCTGAATGTAAGATACGGAAAAAATAAAATAAAACCTATCTCTTTACTTATGAATTCCAGCTAAACCTTCTCCTTCTCCCGAAAGTCCTCTAGATATCTTCATAGATATTTATGATCTCCCAAGGTCTGTATATACACACAAAGTATGCTCTGTACTTGCCTTTGTTAAAAGGATCCTGTACATCAGAAAAGTGTTAGCTACGGTCCCTGTATTATGTACGGTGGATTTTGGTAAAGATTTCATCATGATATGTTGGTCTAAGGATTGAGGCGTTGATGCCAAGTTATCCATAAGACAAACTAGTCATGGTGTTATCCGTATCGTGTTCCGCCTAGAGGGTACGTGATTACAGGGCTCCCGAGCCGATCGTGGTATCAGAGCCAGGTCGTGTTCCGACTTGGCGGCGGGAGAAAGTAAATATTCTGTGAGGTTGTCTTGAGTGATGAGTAGGGAGGCCTCAATCAATGGATTCGTGTTCACTCATGCACATTAGTGTTTTTAATAACAAATTTCATTACGTTCTTTTCAGACATTTGGCGTGTACCAAACTAGCTCTTTCATGTTCTTAATTTTTCTTTGTACATTTCATCAAACAAATAGAGGGTGCTTCTTGATAGAGCAATTTCAGCATAATCAAACCAACATTTTGAAAAAATACTTTCAAAATATTAGTTCCAGTAGCACATAGTTTTTATCAATATCCATTCCCTCGATTATTTTCGGTGCTGGAATACTTGGAGATGAAAATATGTCATGACTCCAAAGTTGAAGCTAACAAAAAGTTGTAAATTATTTTTCCAACTAAGATGATTTCTTATTTAAATTGGCCAAATAATACTTGGTTTTGACCAAATAAATAGTTTAATATTTAAAAAATTGTATTTAATTTGACCAAATAATAATTTGTGTTGGTCAATAAATAGTTTACTCTCGAATTAAACTCATAGTTATTGTTACTCTACTCACTCTCGCCCCTATCGATTTTGGTTCCAAATTAATGATGTTTGTTGCTAATTATCTATCCGGCCTAGATCTCCCTCCTCCAATTTTCCTCTAAACTTTCCCTTCCATGCAGGCCCTTACCCCTCCCCCCAATTTTCTCTCACATCCACACCCAACTCCTAAACTTGAATTTGAATTGGGATAAAGCTTAGTTTATGTTTTAAAAGGATATGTTTTTCAATCACTAAATTGCCGAAATTAGGAAATTAAATTATTAATTAAAAATTACGTAAAATTTCTACTTTGTTATCCATATTGATTAATATATTGCTCTAAATTCTTAACCATATTAAACATCAATTGGTATTTGTAGGAATTTACACCAACAATTTTTCTATTGGCCTCTTAAAATTTTTATTTGTTTTTCAATTAAATTTTGTGTGTTGCTTCTCCACATGTTCTCATGTTAAACTCTATTAAAATCATAACTTTACTATTTATACGTCTCCTCTTTCATTGATAAAAAAGGGTTAATTTGTTACTCCCTCCGTTCAGAAATAAGTGTCCTACTTACAATTTTCGTTTGTGCACAAATAAGTGTCCTACTCTGCTTTTCGTACTATAATAACCTCCCTACTTCCCTATATTTACTATCCTTTGCCATTATGGACCCACTCTTAATATTAACCCAATCCTATTTAATTTTCTAATTATAACACTAATGAGTAACCCAAATACCCACAGCCCTATCCAATCCCAATCCTAAAACCCAAATCCACTACCATTAAAAACCCCCAATTCATTTCTCTTATTCCCTAAATCACTCTGCCTCTCACGCAATCCTAACTCTATTTCTCTCATTTACTCCGCCGTTTATCCCCTTCTGTAATCTTCGATGTCTCACCCTGATTATCTGATGAGATGTTGTAGTTCTCCGCCTCCATCTCTGATTTCGATCCCTTTGTCTCCGATTCCGATTGCGACCTCTCTCTCTCTCTCTCTCTTCATTTATTTTATATTTATGGGATGTGGAGTCTGAGAATCTGGTGCCGATTGCGTCCTCTCTCTTTCATTCCCTTTATATTTATGGGAGGTGGAGTCTGAGAATCCGATGTCGATTGTGACCCCTCTCTCTCCAGTTGTGGACGAGGTGAAGTGTGACAAGCTGATTCTGATTGCAACCCATCTCTCTCCGTTTCCTTTATATTTATGGGAGGTGAAGTCTGAGAATGATGATGTTATGTTCTCTGACTCGGTGATGAACGTGTCAGAATCAGAGAGCCTTGTCACAGAATCAGAGTATGATGTTTGGCGAGCCAATGGTGGCATCTTCGATGATGAACTCCCTCCACCATTCGTGCCGGAATCTGAAGCAGTGAGATCTTCGATCTCCGAATCAACGATGGTAGATAATCTGGCTATGCCGAATGGGTGGCCAATGGTGAGCTTCTGGTGGATTTCCCATCTCCACGAGTCAGAAGCGAGAAAATGGAAGAGGAAAAAAATCAGAACCTTGAGCTCCTAGCGATGTTCTTCCCTTCTGTGTCATCTTTGATAAAATCAGGCGAATTCGCTATTAATTCATTGGAGTTGGGGGCTGGTGATGGCATATAAATTTAGCTGAGAATCTGTTAGTGTTGCCTGATTTTGGAATCTGATTTGTTGGTGATAGATCTAGGGTTTGTAGAGATAGCAGAAAATAACAATAATGCGACGACACAAGGATTTACGTGGTTCGATCAATGTGATCTACGTCCACGGGAGAGAATATAGAGAGCTTTTATTATACTTGAGAGTACAATGAGTATTTTAACGTATTTACACCTATAATCTAGCATCTATATATAGGCCTTGAATTGAGCCCTAAACCTTCTAGGATTCGGATTCCTTATACATATCTTGTTTCCTAGTACGTGCATATCCGATTCCCTTCCATAATAGGATTCGATTCTCTTCCAGAGTAGGGCTTCGTTAATGACTTTACTTGGGCCGAACTCTATGGGCCGAGCTTTAATATATAGGCCCAACTAGATTGAGTCTTAGATCAGGCCCAAGAAGAGGCCGGTACTATCACATCCCCCCCCCCCCCCCAAAAAGAGAGAAGAAGACATGTAGACTCAGACTACGAGGTCGAATTTCCCGAGGTGATTGATCGCGCAAATCACCTGTACGAACTGGATTTCCGAGCTTATAGCCCGAGCTGAATTAGCAGATAGAACGAGATGATTAAATTGGCCCTCAACGGCTTAGTTATGTTGCTCAGGTCGTTGGCATAGACGTGGCCCATACCCGAACTTAAAGGGAGGGAAAAGTAGCGGGCCGTTTTGAATTTGGTGGAGGGACGGTCCATATTCCGAGAAATGCGGGCCCACGTTTACACGTGTATAATGGGTAGCGGCGGGATTCAAATACGTATAATGTGGGATTTGAAACGTCTCCCCTATCCCGTTGTTTCACATCCGCCGCTATATCAAAAAAATTTCCGTCCCAGAAAATCATCTTTCTACCTTTCTCTATCCCCTAAAAAGCTTCAATTTCCCGTATCGCTGTGCCGCCAGTGCTCACGCCGTTGAGACATCCATTCACGACCGCTCCAGAATACTTCTGCTCACTTTCACAAGTAAGTATGGCCTCCCCTTCTCAGTCTAGTAGTAATAGTGACTCTCCTCCATTCACGACCCCTCCAGAATTTTTCTTTTGTCGCCACCATAGTTTTGTCGACTTTGTTTGGAGGGTAGAAAGCCTCGCGAGTGGGTAATTGGCGAGGTGGATAAAGCTTTAGGGTCTGCTGTGAGCAATGAGGGATCACGGTCCTTTTGAGGGGCGCTACAATGAAGACTCCTTAGCTGAAGCGGGGTTAAGCCCGTACGAGCCCCAAAGGATGGTGGATCCTTCGACGGGTGAGGCCCCGCTAGTCCTCTTAGGGTTGTTGTTTTTTTTTCTTTTTCGTCGTCCTTACTCCTTTCTTGCCTGTTTTTGCAGTGAAGAACTTCGGGAAGATAAAGGGGGGCGATGCCAAGGCCGCAGCTCGCGGTACCAAGAGAGAGGTCGACTGGTCAATCTGCTTCCCCTCCGACCAGAGTCAGCTCGGGGGATTCTCTGACTTAGCTCCGCACTCTGAGGTAGCGGGGCTTGCGGCGAATGTTCGCGCTACTCCCCCTCCAAGCCACCTCAGAAACGAGCCAAGGGCGGGGACCATGTCGACGTAGAGATTCTCGAGATCTCGGGGGCGACGCGAGTCCAGTAGCTCCTTCAAACAAGTTGGCCGATCTGCCTTTTCCCGAGGTGAAGACATTGCCTTTATTACATAATTTCCCGTAATTCTTGCCTGTGTAGCTAACTGTACTCCCTCTGACAGGGCATCGATACGGTCGTGGGGTGGCTGAAGAACAGCGTTGGGGAGATGTCCGCGAGACACGAGGACGAGAAGAGCAAGTATTCTGAGAAGCTGATGGTGGTCACCGCCAGGGCGAAGAAGGCTGAGGCCGAGCTGAAGGGGGCCAAGGAGGAGGTGAAGGCTGCGAGATCCGAGCTGGTCGCTCAGCTCGCGAAGGCCGAGGCTGAGGCAGAGAGCTCGGATTGAGGCCGAGCGATTTCAGAAGCTGGAGTCCGAGCTGAACGCGGCGAAGGACCGGGAGGCCCAGCTCGCGGCGAGCCAAGGGAGGTTCTCCGGGCCTACACGAAGAGGCTACTGCTGTCGGAGAGCTTCTCCAGCCTAGCCAATGACTTGGCCCTACTCATCAATGGGAACTTCGCCATGGCCGCTTTGGAGAAGGCCGCCGAGGATTTCCCTGATCTGGATGTGGCGAAGTACGGCTTCGAGCGCCTTGGGGATGATACTCTCCCTTCCCGGTACGCCAGAGTGGTCCGGGATCACCTCGGTCAGCTCCCTGTCTTGGAGAGTCTCGCCAGCTCGTCTGAGCTGCTATCTGCCGAGCAGATTGCTGACTGCTCTGTAGATCGGGACTCCGACCTGGATGCCGCCTTCGATTCTCTTCGTGATGACGAAGAAGAAGATAAGGATGAAGAGGAGCGCGAGGCCTCGGCTGATGGAGAGGACCTCGGTGGTGCTGGCGCTGATGGTTCTTCGCAGGACCCCCCCTCCGTGCAGCCACCTTCTCAGGACAAGGAGGTCGATGCTCCTTAGATTTTTTGTTTGTTTTTTTTTTTGTAATTTGTACTCAGACGTTTGTGAATAAACGAATTTTTCGCTTTCTTCTGTGTGTAGATTTCTAATCTCCCTGATATAGCTTCTCTGCATAAGCAAATAAGTCTCTCTCTCACGATCTATCCGAACAACGATCTCTAGCTCGGCTATGGATGGAGAAATGTCGCCGAGCTGAGGCACTTTTTGGTGAAAAGAGCGCTCTTTTGAAGTTGAAAGAATCTGAGCTGGAGGAATGGCGGGGGAAATTTGAGTCGCTCTGCGTGGAGGCCAAGGTCAAGCAGCTCGCTGGTCAGGAGAGCGCCGATTTACTCCAGGCCAAGCTTCTTCAGGCTGAGGAAGAGTTGGAAGTTGCCCGAGGTAGGGCTGGGCGCGTGCTGGAGGACCATGAGAAGGTCGTTGAGGAGCATGCCGAGTATGAGGATATCATGCCGCAACGGCGGTATTACCATCTCCGAGGCGGAACTGAAGACGAAGGAGCTGCTGGAACAGTACCTCGATTTGAAAACAGCATGCGGGCCCGAGTCTTTCGAGCTTCAAGGGGCTTTTGAGATGCTCAAGGAAAGCGCGAACTTGTATAAATGTGTGCTATCCCGTCGTCCAAAGCTTCGCGCATTCCTGTCCAATAGTGCGGATGGGTCTGCTCCGTCATCTTCTCGGACTATGCCTGCGCGCGAGGCAGAGCTGCTTCTCGGGGTCGTCAGGCTGGACCGAGCCGAGGTGGGTGGGCCTCGGGGCGGAGTTCAGCTACGCTACGAGGTCGGGGTTTCTCTTCTGGAAGGAATCGAGGTCGGGGACGAGGTCGGATTTCCATCGACGACCTTCTGGTCGACTTCCTTCGAAGAGCGGGCTCAACTTCAGTAGGCCAGATCCCCCTCCGTAGAGTAGCTCGCTTCTTCCTGTAATTTATGTACATACAATGTTGTAATTAGTCAAATACGAAGTAATATATATTGTCTATTATGATTTCATGTTTTTCGGGAAGAATGCTTCCTTGCGTTCGTGCTTTGCTTCTTTGTTTTTTTTTTTTTTTAGAGGGAGTCTAACTCGGACCTCTTTGTATGACAAGGGAACCTTGGTTCAGACCTCGTGTTATGAGTCTCTCGGGGGAACTTGGTTCTGACCCCGGTTGAGAATATTTTATCCTTTGGAGGGAGTTTAACTCGGACCTCGTCGGATCTTCCCTTTTGAGGGAGGCGAGCTCGGACCTCAAAAAGGGTTTCTTATGCGCATTTCTTAGAATATAATTACCCCATGTCGGATCATTATTGACCTCGGAAGTGAACTTTAGTTCGTCCTTATGAGGGGATTTGTTTTGGATACTTCGTATAAGCAAATTAAAAGACACGAGAATATGCAAAACGAAAAGAAACTTTATTAAAGGAAAAGCGAAACAAATAAAATTTGACGAGCTCGTAAAAACAAAACATTATTACTTAAAAGAAAAAGAAAAAGACGAAAAAATTAAGACTCTAAATGCAAGACTCTGCTGCTTATACGAAGAACCTCTTTAGGTGGGCGATGTGCCACGTTCTGGGTATCAGCTCGCCCGAAAGGTAGGCGATTTTGTAGGCTCCTTTGCCGAGAACTTCGTGCACTCTGTAGGGCCCTTCCCATGTGGCTTCAAGTTTGCCGAGCTTCTCCGAATGGCTTACTTCGTTGTTTCTAAGCACAAGATCACCGACCTGGAACTGCTGGGGTTTGACCCTTTGATTGTAATATCGGGTCATTGCTGTTTATACCGAGCTTCTTTTATGCTGGCTAGTTCCCGCTTCTCCTCGAGTAAATCCAGGTCGGTTCGGCGTGCTCTTCATTGGCTTCCGCTGAGAAGTTGATAGTGCGGGGGCTTGGTGCCCCGATCTCTACGGGTATGACCGCTTCTGTTCCGTATACTAAACGGTACGGGGTTTCTCCCGTTGGAGTTCTGGGTGTAGTCCTGTATGACCACAGGACGTTTTGGAGGTTGTAGATCCATTCCGTTTTGTCCTTCTCTAAGCGGGCCTTGAGTCCGTTCACTATTGTTCTGTTGGTGACCTCGGTCTGGCCATTAGTTTGAGGTCGGTTGACCGAGGTGAAATTTTGCTGGATATTGAGTCCTTCACAAAATTCTTGGAATGCTCTGCTCGTGAATTGCGTCCCGTTGTCCGAGATGAGGACTCTTGGAACTCCAAACCGGCACACGATGTTCTTCCAAACGAAGTCGACGGCTTTCTCACTTGTGACTTTTGTGGAAGGTTCCTTCGACCCACTTGGTAAAGTAGTCGACGGCGACTATTAAAAACGTTTTTTTTTGGGGCCGGGTAGAACGGCCCCACGATGTCAATGCCCCACTCCACAAATGGCCACGGGCTCTGTATAGTGGAGAGGTCGGTCTGGGGTACCCTTGTCACCTTGGCATGCAGCTGGCATTTCAGGCATTTTTTCACGAATTCTTCCGCGTCTTTTACCATTGTTGGCCAATAGTACCCCCACCGCATGATTTTCTGTGCTAGCATCCGAGCTCCGATGTGGCTTCCGCACGACCCGGTGTGCACTTCATTTAGTGCGTAGTCCGCTTCCCTTGGTCCCACACACTTTAGGAGAGGCTGTAAGTATGACTTTCGATAAAGGATTCCTCCTTCGAGGACGTACTGCGTGGATTTAGCTAGGATTTTTCTGGCTTCCGCTTTGTCCTCAGGAATCTCCCCGCTCTCCAAATATCTTTTCAGGGGGGTCATCCAATTCGGGTCGTCTTCCTCGATTGCATTGACTTCCGCCTCTTCTATACTTCGATTCCGAACTTCTTCTATTAGAGTTGAGCCGGTTGAGTTCACCAGCTTACTTAGCTCGTCAGCTCGGGTATTTTGGCTTCGGGGAATGCGAACTATCCTGAAGAACTGGAAGGATTGTTCTAGGAGCTTGACTTTCTCCAGGTATTTCTTCAGCTTCTCACTCCTCGCTTCATACTTTCCTAGCACGTGGTTGACCACTACTTGGGAATCACAATAGGTTTGGATAGCTCGTACCTGGAGTGTTTGGGCAAGACGTAGTCCGGCAATGAGGGCTTCATATTCCACTTCGTTGTTCGTAGTGGGGAACTCGAATCGCAGCGAGTATGTTAACTCCTTTTTTCCGGGCTGATCAGGAGTATGCCAGCTCCGCTCCCTTTCTTTCCCGAGGCTCCATCCACGTACATCTCCCAGCAGTCTGGGGGAGTCTTCTCTGGTATTTCTTGGAGTTCGCTTTGGCCTCGGACTCTTTTGGCTTATTCACGACGTTGTATTGAGCTTCTGCGAGGAAGTCTGCTAAAGCTTGCCCTTTTATAGCTCGGCGGGGAACGAATGATATGGAATGCTCTCCGAGCTCGATTGCCCATTTTGCGATCCTTCCTGAAGCTTCCGGTTTAGTAAGGACTTGCCGGAGTGGTAGGTCGGTCAAAACTTGTATTGGGTGAGCTTGGAAATAAGGTTTTAGGCGCCGAGCTGCATTTACCAGGGCTAGAGCGAACTTCTCGAGGGGCTGATACCTTGTCTCTGGATCTTTCAGGACTCTGCTGACGAAGTACACAGGTAGCTGCCGATCTCCTTCATCTCGGACCAACACTGCGCTTATTGCTTCCTCCGACGCTGCGAGGTATAGGGATAGGGATTCTTCCTTTTTGGGGACTGACAAAGTTGGTAAGTCTCCAAGGTGGCGCTTTAGCTCGTCGAAGCTAGTTCGTGCTCTGGTCCCCATCCAAACTCCGGTGCCTTCTTGAGGATTTTGAAGAACGGAAGTTGTTTCTCGGCGGCTTTTGAGAGGAAACGGCTTAGCGCGGTTATGCAGCCTGTCAACTTATGTACGTCGCGAATAGTTCGGGTACCTTCATTTCCTGGACGGCTTTGATTTTCAACGGGTTGGCTTTGAGTCCTTCCGGCGAGATCCAGCACCCTAGGAATTTCCCAGATCGCACGTTGAAAGTGCACTTCTTGGGGTTCAGCTTGAGGTTTGCCTGCCTTAGCACGTCAAGTGTCGTTCGTAGATCGACCACCGCTGAAGCTTTTTCCTTGCTTTTGACGACAATGTCGTCTACATACACTTCGACGATCTCTCCAATGTGATCTCGGAAGAGGAAGTCGACCATTCGTTGGTAAGTCGCTCCGGCGTTCTTCAACCCGAAGGGCATGTATTTGAATGCGAAGACCCCAAAGCTCGTGGCGAAAGCTGTCATGATCGCATCTTCCTCATCCATCAGGACTTGATAGTACCCCTTGTAAAGGTCAAGAAAGCTGAATACCTCGTATCCCACTAAGGATTCATCTTCTCGTCGATGTTGGGGAGGGGGTAGCAGTCCTTTGGGCAAGCTTTATTGAGGTCGGTATAATCCACACACATCCTCCATTCCCCTCCTTCTTTCTTGACTACCACCGGGTTAGATAGCCAAATTGGGTATTTGACCTCGAATAGTAGTCCTGCTTTCAGCCATTGTTGCACCTCATCATAGATGACTTGATTCCGCTCGGCAGCAAATGTTCTTCTCTTTGCTTTACTGGGTGGAGCTCGGGTCGATGTTGAGCTTATGTGTAATGATGTCCGAGGACACCCCCGTCATGTCCGTTGGCGACCAAGCAAAACGTCTTGATATTCCCTAAGGAGCTGGATTACTGCAGGCGGGTTTGGGGTCCCCCTGCAAAGCCGACCTTGACAAATTTGGTAGGGTCTTCTTCGGATAAGGGGACTTGTTCCGCCGAGGTGTCTGAAATCGTTGTCGCCTCTTCCAACTCCTCGGGATACTTTGATTGCTATGCTTGCGGTTGACCTCGAAGGGCAACTTGCATGCACTCTTTGGCCTTTTTCTGGTCGCCTCGGACAGTTAGGATTCCACCCGAGGTCGGGATCTTCAGTAACAAGTGGTATGGCGAGATAATGGCTCGGACCGCATTCAGCCAATCTCGACCTAATATGATGTTGTACGGGGAGTTCGCTTTGACCACGTAGAAGTGGATTAGCTTGTTGACGCTGGTTGGCGGGCTGCCGATGGCGACGTCAAGCGCGATGATCCCTTCAGGTCGTGTCTCATGCTGTGTGAAACTCTTGAGGGGCAGGGGCGCGGAGTTAACCCGAGCTGGGTCGAGTCCCATCCTATCCAAGCAATGTTGGAAGATGATACTGACGCTGGCCCCACTATCAACAAATACGCGGTGGACATCTTATTGGCCACTCCGACCTGTATTACCAGGGTCATTATGGGGCGTTGCTGTAGGTACAGGATCGTCCTCGGAAAGGTGACTGTTTCACCTTTTTGAACCTCTTTTTTGTCTGTTCCTCTTCCGATGGAATTGGTGGTCTGCGAGCTTCAGACCTCAGCTTAGTTTTTGTCGTGCCTGGGGTTAGTCCGGAGATGGTTGACACCACCCCGTCGTACTGTGGCACGCCGCTCTGAGGGTCGTCATCCTCCTCATCATGATTGGTTTTAGCTCGCTTATTATCGGGAGCGCAGCGGCCCTGTCCGCCCTTTCGCTTCCCCCTTCTGTTTTTCCTTCCCCGGCCTCGTACTTCTTCAGAGCTCCTTCTTGGGCTAACCTCTCTATTTCCACTGCGAGGTCGCGGCAGTCTTCTGTGTAGTGCCCGTGGTCGTCGTGGAAGGAGCAGTGTTTGTTTTTATCTCGAGGTTTTGACCCCGACATAGGGCGTGGTCTGTGAACCAGTCCTCATGAAGTGCGAAGATCTCCGCATTTGTTTTCACAAAGGAGGTCGCTGAGGGGCTCCGACCCCGGCCGTGGTCCGAGCCGGGACTGGATAGGTCCAGGTCCGAGCCGGGATTGGATAGGTCCCCGCTGAAGGCGTTCGTGGCACTTCTCCGATCACGATCATTCCGGCCCCGATCACCTTCAGGCCTCTTCTTCTCTGTTTCCTCCGCTTCAACCGGTCCGCATCTTGGCCGTCCGCGAACTGGTATACGATTCTCCACATCTCCTGGGCCGTCTCGGGCTTTTGTTAGCGAGCTCCTGGTTCAGGGACCCAGGAGCGACCCCGTTTCGAAAGCCGAGATGAGGAAAACATCGTCGATTTTATCGACTTTCAAGCTTTCTTGCATAAATCGGGAGGCGTACTCCCTTATGGTCTCTCTGTCTTTTTGCTTTACGGACAGGAGTAGGCCGTGTCTCGGCGAGCTTGGACTTTCATAAGGAATCTTTGTTTAAAGATTCCTTCGAGGTAGACCCAGGACCCTATACTGCCAGTCGGCAGGCCGTCGAACCAAGCTCGGGCGTAGTCGACCAGCATCTCAGGGAACAGCTTGCACATGTGCTCTTCTGTGAGGCCCTGGTTGTGCATGCTGTACTTGAACCGCGTCAAGAAATTGAGGGGGTCCTCCAACCCATTGTAGGGTGGTATGTTGGGCAACTTGTACGCCGCGGGTTGGCATCAAGCAGCTCGTCGGTGAACGGGCTGATCTTCCCTCACGTCGGTGTCGGTTTGACCTTGGGGCTATAACTTCTGGAATAGCTCGGACTTCGGTCCTGCCTGGACTACGATGTCGCCTTGGGAGATGGTGTTGCTTGGGACTCCGACGTGGGCTGGAGCTCCGGCGGCGGAGTGGGCTTCGCCGGGTCGCGCTTTCTCCTCGCTCGGGCTCCTGTGTCTTGGAGTGGTGTGGAGTTTTGGGTATAGACTCCGCGTGGAACTCTCCCTAGCTTCGGATATTGGGGGCATCCGAGCTGTTGTGAGGAAGCGCTTGAAGCTCTCCCTATTCGCTCTAGCGAATTCAGTCGCGGCGTAGGTAGTGGCGAGGTCGAAGTCGTCGAGAAAATCCTCTCCTTTCGATCCTGATTTCTGTGGACCCTTCTGAGGGATGTCTTCCAGCGCGGGCATCCCTTTGAACGGATCCTCTTCTATAGGGTTATTGTCGTGCCCCTCCTTTGGGACCGAACTGTCTTTCTGGCGATTGCCCCTGTTTGTGGGGCGACTTTCTGCTTCGTTGGGATTCCCACGTTGGCTTTGGTCCTCCCGCACGTTTTGTGATCGCGTTACCGTCATAGTTCTGCTACCAAAGAACCGTCGATCGAGTTCCCACAGACGGCGCCAATGATAGATCTAGGGTTTGTAGAGATAGCAGAAAATAACAATAATGCGAAGACACAAGGATTTACGTGGTTCGATCAATGTGATCTACGTCCACGGGAGAGAATATAGAGAGCTTTTATTATACTT
Organism: Schizonepeta tenuifolia; assembly: GCA_029490685.1. NCBI lineage: Eukaryota > Viridiplantae > Streptophyta > Magnoliopsida > Lamiales > Lamiaceae > Schizonepeta > Schizonepeta tenuifolia. The sequence goes on from JANLIY010000724.1 coordinate 20,420, forward strand.
GAGAGTACAATGAGTATTTTAACGTATTTACACCTCTAATCTAGCATCTATATATAGGCCTTGAATTGAGCCCTAAACCTTCTAGGATTCGGATTCCTTATACATATCTTGTTTCCTAGTACGTGCATATCCGATTCCCTTCCATAATAGGATTCGATCTCTTCCAAGTAGGGCTTCGTTAATGACTTTACTTGGGCCGAACTCTATGGGCCGAGCTTTAATATATAGGCCCAACTAGATTGGGTCTTAGATCAGGCCCAAGAAGAGGCCGGTACTATCAGTTGGTGTTGCCTCATTTTACTCGATGCCTTTCTGATTTGTTGGTGTTGCCTAATTTTACTCGATGCCTAATTAAATTTCTGATTTGTTGGTGATGCTTGATTTTGCTCGATGCCTGATTTTATTTCTAATTTGTTGGTGATGCTTGATTTTGCTCGATGCCTGATTTTATTTCTGATTTGTTGGTGTTGGGGGCTGTTGGGTTGGTGATGCCATACTGTGTGATTACATGATGAATTATGTGTGTTTGGTAGATGCTTGGATAGAAAATCCTGTGATGAGAAATTGTTTTCATTTCCTGAGGATTAGTGATTGTTGATATAGCAATTAGTATGTGTTCAATTTCTTAATTAAGGGGGCTGATTTGATAGCAACCAATATGATAATAAAAACCTACTTAGGAGGCTTAAAACAATGATCATTGTCAATGATGCAAATGATGTTACATTTCAAAAAGCTGAGACGAAACATAAGTTGTTAACATTCCAAACAATACAAAAATGGACCTGATTTGTTTGTCCCGGTAAACACTTGCCAAAAAAGTAAACTAAGGAGAAACTTATCTCTTAAATGCACTTGGTTAAATCCCTGCACTGTGTTGTTTAAGTTGGCATGGTTCAGCCCCTGCACTAGACTGTCTACATTGTAGCTTGAGCTTGCTTTAACTTCCTGCAACTTCAGATACTCTAAATTGTCTATTACAAACTGCTCTTCTACTTCAAGACATTGTGGTAGTATTCCAAGCCTCATAATCCTTTCCTTGTTCATGTGTGGAATTCTATAGTTGTTGTTGCCTTTCTTTTTGATAGTCTCATGGTAGCAACCCTGCAGAGTCAAAAAACATTATTCAACTTCCATGGTGGAAACTCATCAAATGCATCATTCACATTCTTCAACATGTCACCACAATTGTTGCCATCTTCTTATCTTTCAGTGATTGAATGGCTCTAAAATAACCCAGATCATTAACATTACTGTCAGGTGAATTACATGGGTTGCAAATGAATTCAATGTTAAATCCATCAAAGCCTTTAGGAAATCTGGATCATTACATTTGATGTGAGATTTGACATTGTCCTGATGTATGAATATGTTCTAGCTGAGATGTTCAGGCCACTTTGCATTAATGGTTGGAGCTGGCTGCATCAGATTGTTGGTTTAAAATAATAACTACATGATGAATTTTTAAAATTTTTTTAATAGATATACACAATTATACTTACCCAATTGATGAAGCATTCTTTCATGACATCTTGAGTGGTTGATTGAACTGCTTTGGTTTGCATGGTTCCCTTTTGCCTATTCTTTGAATTTCTTAAAGCTGGTTCAGTAGTTATGAATGGGAAAATACCAATTTTGCCATCAAATATGACAATTCCAGTACCATCTATTATTGGTCTTGAAACAACACATAAAACATGATCTTCTCAATAAATCTTTTTGATTTGCATGTCCAATATGGATCTATTTCATCTGGCAGAAGGTAGTACCTACCTGGCACTTTAGTTAAATAAAACCACTTTTCATCAACATGTATGGTTGTTATACATTGTCTGAAAAGGGATTTTACCATCAACTGCATCAGACCAGTGGTGATATGTAGTTTTAATATAAATTTATTTTCTAATAAATATATTTTGTTTAAGTACCGTTTATGTATGCATAAATTATAGTGTAAAATGATTCTCGTCAATTTTTGACGGGTTATATACTATTCTCTCCACCCATTGATATTATCATATTACTGTTTCACACAGAGATTAAAAATAAGGGAAAAAACATAGAAAGTGGATAGATACCGTTACTTTTAAATAATTTTAAAGAGTTAAAATTTTTCTTTATTTAGACAAATAATATGAGTGTGAGATCTAAATATGAAATGCATGGCAATACGAGTCATTTGAATATGACAACATGAGTAGTTTTTATGGGTTATTTGAAGTAAAATAAAGGGTGTGTATTTAAAATTTTCTAAAGTCATAACGATAAATTCTACAAATACCAAATTTGGCAGCCCAACAAAATGACAAAATTGAAAGCCCAATACAGATGTGGAAGATAGGAAAACCCAACTAACTAAAAGACGAAAGCCCAATCTATTTTCCTTACCTAATATGGTGATACGAGAATTGCTACTTTTTAATCCTTCGTCAACAGTAGGGTTGTAAACGAATAGAATCGAAGCGAATAGTGGTATATTCGCTTTGGATTCGTGACATTATTTGCATATTTGAATTAGTATTCGATCAATTTCGAATATTTTTTTTATTCGTATTCGATTCGGAATGATATTCGCGAATATCTTCGAATCGAATATTCAGTTCATTTTTTGAGTTGATTATAAACATAGTATACGAATATTCGATTCGAAATGATACACTATTTGATTCACAATTTTGAAACAAATTTTCTTAAATAATATTTCACTTAAGAAACAATTAATTAGTAAATTCAATAACAAATGTTATATCTAATACATTTGCCTAATAAACACTCAATAATAAATTTCAAAAACATAGATACTAGTAAAAGAAAAAAAAAGATAAGGTTACACTGTTTCATAAATAGTTTGGCTTTTAGTTTAATTTTTAAATATACATACATATATATAAATATATACAAATTATTCCAAATCGAATATTTTCGAATATGGAATCGAATATCATGATTTCGAATTCATATTCATTAACTAACCGAATCAAAAAAAATATTCGTATGTGTATTCGAATCATAAATTTTCGAATTCGAATATCACAAATCCGAATCGAATACCGAATCGAACCAAAATTATTCCGATACAACCCTAATTAACAGTAAGTACATATCCTATTCCGAGTAGGAAAAGGAAAAATATATGGAGGGCGCCAACGAAGACATCCTCTCGATCTCTGTATAAATCCCCCCTTTTTCTCTAAATTCCGGTTTGTAAATAAATAAAACTGGTTGTTATAATCGACCCATCAAGGTTTATGCAATCTCAATCTGTTGTATTTTGTCTTTGATTTTAAATTTTATTGTCGGTGTTGCTGTGGAGTTTTATTGCTAAAATCAACGAGTTATACCAAGTCGAATACAATCACAATTGTTGAATACTTGGTTGAAGGGTCGAACAAATAAGCGCGGGGTTAAGTGCGGTTCAGAATTGGCTACGTTTTTGGTTGGAGTAATATTTGAAGGCAAAGGGTTGACGCTGAATCCGCTGCAGCTTCAGTTCGTTCAGAAACATCTATTTATTTCATGGCCGCTAATGCACAGTCTCAGAATCGCTGCGTTTTGGTTAGTGTTTTCTTAATTTTCTGTTGTGCTGGTGGTTTGATTTTGGTAAAGCCACAGTCTTTTTTTAGAAGATGGTTTGATTCAGACTTAGAGATTTGGTTTTTTCTTGATTGGAAATTCGCTTTTTATCTGCGCCGGATGGCAAATTTCAATTTCTTAGATGATGAAGTGATAGGGATGGGGAGTTAAGACCTTGAACTAATTAAGATTTTGTGATGTATGCAGTTGGGAATATACCGTATGATGCTACGGAAGAGCAACTTATTAAAATATGCGAGGAGGTTGGACCCGTTGTTTCCTTCAGGTGAGTTCAATTCCAGTTTCTGTGCGTTTTATTAATACTTTTTCATATAGTGAATAATGTATGACCGGAACGAGGTTCATAATAGTTTGTGCAGACTTTTGTGAACTCTTGTTAAAAACTAACTAATGTTCTTAATGCTCAATCCTAATGTAACACGGAAGCTATTTGATCGTGGTCTTACTTTGCTAATCCTGTTTCTTTTGCTATCTCAGATTAGTTACTGATAGAGAAACTGGAAAACCAAAGGGTTATGGGTTCTGTGAGTACAAGGATGAAGAGACAGCTCTCAGTGCTCGTCGTAATCTTTCGTCTTATGATGTAAATGGTCGTCAGCTAAGAGTTGACTTTGCTGAGAATGACAAGAATGCTGACAGGAATCGGGAACAGGTAAAATACTTAATGAATTTGTGTCTTTGTGTGAGTATACTGGATTATGATGTTGTACTCTTGTTCATTGAGATAAAGCCTGTTTTTAACACTAGTGCTTTCTTGCAGGGGCGTGGTGGTCCTGGTGTTGGCTCGAATGTTGGTAACTAAAATATTTTGATTTATATATTTCTCATTTATTTTTGCATAAAGATGGGAAGAAAGGCAGTCGCTTCTCTTTCCCCTATGATTCTCTGTTGCAATTCTCTAGTATTAAATGTATCCCTACAATGCCTGCAATGCAGATGCTGTAAAACAATATGGAGGTCCGGCAGTCCTTGGACATCCCAGTCTTCATCAGCCTGTAGGTGATTCAGTTGCTACAGCTGCTGCAATTGCCATGGCAGGAGCTCTTGGATCCGCTCAGACTGCTAGCATACCAAATCAGATTGGGGTGCAAAACCCATCCTTCTTGGGTACTGATCCTTTGACTCGACACTTGGCCAAAATGTCAAGAAGTCAACTGACAGAGATGTTGTCTGAATTGAAGGTAAGTAAGCCAATCTTAGGTGCAGTGAAGTTGTGAATAAATAGTTGCGTCCTAAATTTACTCATGTCCCAAACAACTCTGAAAAAGGAAAAGGCTAAGTTACTAGAGAAATTTTGAAGATTTGTTTTTATAGGTGCCAGGACTTATGACCTCATGCTTTCATTTGTGTTGTTGACAGGCACTGGCAACACAAAACAAAGAACAAGCCCGGGAACTATTGCTTGCCATCCCCAACTTGCCTAAAGCTATTTTTCAGGTTCTTATTAGCCTTTGAGATTCCATGAATAGTTTGTGTGCTTGCGGTTATCTATTATT
>JANLIY010000725.1:0-25447 GCA_029490685.1 Schizonepeta tenuifolia
AGCCTAGAAGTTATGGCAAAAATAGTGGAACTGCGCAAAACGGGACCCGACGCAAAAACTATTTTTGCCATAACTTCTTCGTTTCTCGCCCGATTCGGTCGATCTTTTTGTCCACGGAATGCTTATCTAAAGGCCCAAGACCTTTCATGATTGGAATTCCTATCCATCGTGATGAACAAAGAGCTCAAATTTTTGGGCCGGGCCCTAGGGGTATCCCTAGAGGCCTGGGCTAAAAACTATTTTGGCCATAACTTCTTCGTTACTCGCCCGATTCGGTCGATCTTTATGTCCACAGAATCCTTATTTAAAGGCCTAAGACCCCTAATGATTGGAATTCCTGTTCATCGTGCCGAACAAAGAGTTTCAATTTTCGGGCCGGGCCCTAGGGGTACGTACCCCTAGGGGCTCGGGGGCTGAAAAATCATCCGAAACGAAATGTTGATTTTTTTTCACATTAGCACATTCACATGTATATATGGTATTTTAAAGTGAGCTTGCGTAATTTGAAAGCCCAGATTGCGGGTAAATCAGCTGAATACGCCCCAAAATCGTCACTTTTTCGCTTGTTTTGGACTATCAGGATGTTCTCGTAAAGAAAAATAATAGGAAAAGTGGATTTTGACTTTTTGGGGGAGCCCTTGGAATAAGGTTTCCAACGCCACTTGAATCGGCCAAATCGGACAAATTGCCTAGATGTTATGGCAAAAATAGTGGAATTGCGCAAAACGGTACCCGACGCAAAAACTATTTTGGCCATAACTTCTTCGTTTCTCGCCCGATTCGGTCGATCTTTATGTCCACGGAATGCTTATCTAAAGGCCCAAGACCTTTCATGATTGGAATTCCTATCCATCGTTATGAACAAAGAGCTCAAATTTTTGGGCCGGGCTCTAGGGATACCCCTAGGGGCCTGGGCTAATAACTATTTTGGCCATAACTTCTTCGTTACTCGCCCGATTCGGTCGATCTTTATGTCCACAGAATCCTTATCTAAAGGCCTAAGACCCCTAATGATTGGAATTCCTGTTCATCATGCCGAACAAAGAGTTTCAATTTTCGGGCCGGGCCCTAGGGGTACCCCTAGGGGCTCGGGGGCTGAAAAATCATCCGAAACGAAATGTTGATTTTTTTGCACATTAGCACATTTACATGTATTTATGGTATTTTAAAGTGAGCTTGTTTAATTTAAAGCCCCAGATCGCGGGTAAATCAGCCGAATATGCCCTAAAATAATCACTTTTTCGCTTGTTTTGGACTCTCACGAAGTTCTCGTAAAGAAAAATAATAGCAAAAGTTGATTTTGACTTTTTGGGGGATAGCCCTTGGAATAAGATTTCCAACGCCACTTGAATCGGCCAAATCGGACAAATAGCCTAGAAGTTATGGCAAAACTAGTGGAACTGCGCAAAACGGGACCCGACGCAAAAATTATTTTGACCATAACTTCTTCGTTTCTCGCCCGATTCGGTCGATCTTTATGTCCACGGAATGCTTATTTAATGGCCCAAGACCTTTCATGATTGGAATTCTTATCCATCGTGATGAACAAAGAGCTAAATATTTTTGGGCCGGGCCCTAGGGACCCCTAGGGGCCTGGGCTAAAAACTATTTTGGCCATAACTTATTCGTTACTCGCCCGATTTGGTCGATCTTTATGTCCACGGTATGCTTATCTAATGGCCCAAGACCTTTCATGATTGGTATTCCTATCCATCGTGATGAACAAAGAGCTCAAATTTTTGGCCCGGGGCCCTATGGGTACCCCTAGGGGCCTGGGTAAAGACTATTTTGGCCATAACTTCTTCGTTACTCGCCCGATTCGATCGATGTTTATGTCCACAGAATCCTTATCTAAAGGCCTATGATCCCTAATGATTGGAATTCCTGTTCATCGTGTCGAACTAAGAGTTTCAATTTTCGGGCCGGGCCCTAAGGGTACCCCTAAGGGCTCGGGGGCTGAAAAATCATCCGAAATGAAATGTTGATTTTTTTGCACATTAGCACATTCACATGTATTTATGGTATTTTTAAGTGAGCTTGCGTAATCTAAAGGCCCAGATCGCGGGTAAATCAGCTGAATACGCCCCAAAATAGTCACTTTTTCGCTTGTTTTGGACTCTCACGAAGTTCTTGTAAAGCAAAATAATAGGAAAAGTGGATTTTGACTTTTTGAGGGATAGCCCTTGGAATAAGGTTTCCAACGCCACTTGAATCGGCCAAATCGGACAAATAGCCTAGAAGTTATGGCAAAAATAGTGGAACTGCGCAAAACGGGACTCGACGCAAAAACTATTTTGGCCATAACTTCATCGTTTCTCGCCCGATTCGGTCGATCTTTATGTCCACGGAATGCTTATCTAAGACGATCCACAGCGGGTGTCTCGTCGACGGTCTCGAGACACGGCCGTCGACGAGACACCCCGATGCAGCAGGTGGTGGCTCGAGACCGTCTCGTCGCGACGAGACAGTCTCGAGATGGCGCGTGCATCTCACGCGATTCCGATTTTTTTTTAACAGGCGCGTGCATTGCACGCGCCAAAAAAAAAAAATTGGCAGAAAACGGTAAAAATCCAACGGGCAAATGTTTCAAAAGGCTATATAGCCGATTTTTTTTTTTTTTTTTTTTTTTTTGCATTTCATCGCTATAAATATCAACCTCCATACCACAAATTATTCCACACCAAATTTATCTTCCTTCTCCTTTTCTCTCTAATTTTCGCTCAAATTTCTTGCAAAAAAAAAATGTCTTCGTCGTCCGACTTGTCAACCGGCTACTCTTCCCATGGCACCGACGACGAGGTTATGTCGATGGTGACCAACCTCCAAGCTGTTGCGGCTCGGCTCATCGCCAAAAAGAAAAAAAAAGAAGGCAAAGAGGACGGTCGTAAACCGCGATCGGGAGGCGGCCCTGCAGCAGTTGATGGCCGATTATTTCAACGACAACCCGACGTACGGGCCAATTTTTTTTCGCCGGCGTTTTCGGATGCACAAGCATCTGTTCTTGAGGATTTGCGAGGTGTTGGAGCAGAATGTGAGATATTTCCAGCACAGGCAAGATGCAACCGGCAAATGGGGCCTCACGTCGGTGCAAAAGTGCACAATGGCCATTCGCCAACTAGCCACCGGTGGAGCGCCAGATGTTTTCGACGAATATTTGAAGATCGGCGATAGCACCGGCCGTCTTTGCCTCCGGAAGTTCTGCCGAGGTATCATCGACCTATTCGGTGACGTGTATTTGAGGAGGCCAAATGCACAAGACACGACTCGGCTGCTGCAAATGCACGAGGAGAGGCACGACTTTCCAGGGATGCTCGGTAGCCTGGACTGCATGCACTGGATATGGAGGAATTGCCCGAAGGCGTGGTCGGCTGCCTACACTCGAGGAGATATAGGCGCGCCTTCCTTGATTCTTGAGGCGGTGGCGTCTCAAGACTTATGGATCTGGCACGCCTTCTTTGGAGTAGCCGGCTCCAACAACGATATCAACGTGCTCAATCAGTCTTCCATATTTTCGGACGTGCTTGAGGAACGTGCTCCGCCGTGCAAATACACAGTGAACGGAAGGTCCTACGACGGCAGTTACTACTTAACCGATGGGATCTACCCGGAATGGGCTGCCCTGATCAAGGCTCCTCCGATTGCAGTTGATGACAAGGCGGCGCGCTTCAAGAAGATGCAGGAAGCGGCGAGGAAAGATATCGAACGGGCCTTTGGTATTCTTCAGGCCCGTTGGGGAATTATCCGGAACCCGGCGCGGGGCTGGTACGTACCGCACCTCCGCAACATCATGTTTGCGTGCATTATTTTGCACAACATGATCATTGAAGACGAGAGGGGGGATGCCGAGAACTGGAGAGAGGACACAGAAACTAGTTCGAGTAGTAATGTTACTCATGTCCCCTACCCGCAATCATGGAAGAATTTCATCAAACGGGACGCCGCATTAAGAGATGTGAGGAGGCACCATCGGCTCACAAATGATTTGATCGAGCATCTTTGGAGCCGATTTGGAGCTGTTGACGAGTAGGATGTTTTTATTTTTATTTTATTTCAATTAATGTAATTTTTATTTGTTTTATTTCAATTAATGTATTGTACTAGTTATCTGTTTAAATTAATGAAAATTTCAACTTTTCTTATTAAAAACAATGCAAAATAAAAATTCAGAAAATCCTTAGAGACAGGCCTTAGAGACAGTCCCACTGCAGCTCACTGTCTCTATCTCCAAAAAATCCTTAGAGAAACCCCTTAGAGACACTACCACTGCAGGTAGTCTAATGGCCCAAGACCTATCATGATTGGAATTCCTATCCATCGTGATGAACAAAGAGCTCAAATTTTGGGCCGGGCCCTAGGGGTACCCCTAGGGGCCTGGGCTAAAAACTATTTTGGCCATAACTTCTTTGTTACTCGCCCGATTTGGTCGATCTTTATGTCCACGAAATGCTTATCTAAAGGCCCAAGACCTTTCATGATTGGTATTCCTATCCATCGTGATGAACAAAGAGCTCAAATTTTTGGGCCGGGCACTAGGGGTACCCCTAGGGGCCTGGGCTAAAAACTATTTTGGCCATAACTTATTCGTTACTCGCCCGATTCGGTCAATCTTTATGTCCACAGAATCCTTATCTAAAGGCCTAAGACACCTAATGATTGGAATTCCTGTTCATCGTGCCGAACAAAGAGTTTCAATTTTCGGGCCGGGCCCTAAGGGTACCCCTAGGGGCTCGGGGGCTGAAAAATCATCCGAAACGAAATGTTGATTTTTTTGCACATTAGCACATTCACATGTATTTATGGTATTTGAAAGTGAGCTTGCGTAATTTGAAGGCCCAGATCGCGGGTAAATCAGCCGAATACGCCCCAAAATAGTCACTTTTTCGCTTATTTTGGACTCTCAGGAAGTTCTCGTAAAGCAAAACAATAGGAAAAGTGGATTTTGACTTTTTGGGGGATAGCCCTTGGAATAAGGTTTCCAACGCCACTTGAATCGGCCAAATCGGACAAATAACCTAGAAGTTATGGCAAAAATAGTGGAACTGCGCAAAACGGGACCCGACGCAAAAACTATTTTGGCCATAACTTCTTCGTTTCTCGCCCAATTCGGTCGATCTTTATGTCCCCGGAATGCTTATCTAATGGCCCAAAAACTTTCATGATTGGAATTCCTATCTATCGTGATGAACAAAGAGCTCAAATTTTTGGGCCGGGCCCTAGGGGTACCCCTAGGGGCCTGGGCTAAAAACTATTTTGGCTATAACTTCTTCGTTACTCGCCCAATTCGGTCGATCTTTATGTCCACGGAATGCTTATCTTAAGGCCCAAGACCTTTCATGATTGGAATTCCTATCCATCGTGATGAACAAAGAGCTCAAATTTATGGGCCGGGCCCTAGGGGTACCCCTAGGGCCTGGGCTAAAAACTATTTTGGCCATAACTTCTTCGTTACTCGCCCGATTCGGTCGATCTTTATGTCCAAAGAATCCTTATCTAAAGGCCTAAGACCCCTAATGATTGGAATTCCTGTTTATCGTGCCGAACAAAGAGTTTCAATTTTCGGGCCGGGCCCTAGGGGGTTGACCCTAGGGGCTCGGGGGCTGAAAAATCATCCGAAACGAAATGTTGATTTTTCTGCACATTAGCACATTCACATGTATTTATGGTATTTTAAAGTGAGCTTGCGTAATTTAAAGGCCCAGATCGCGGGTAAATCAGCCGAATACGCCCCAAAATAGTCACTTTTTCGCTTGTTTTGGACTCTCTCGAAGTTCTCGTAAACCAAAATAATAGGAAAAGTGGATTTTGACTTTTTGGGGGATAGCCCTTGGAATAAGGTTTCCAACGCCACTTTAATCGGCCAAATCGGACAAATAGCCTAGAAGTTATGGCAAAAATAGTGGAAATGCGCAAAACGGGACCCGACGCAAAAACTATTTTGGCCATAACTTCTTCGTTTCTCGCCCGATTCGATCGATCTTTATGTCCCCGGAATGCTTATCTAAAGGCCCAAGACCTTTCATGATTGGAATTCCTATCCATCGTGATGAACAAAGAGCTCAAATTTTTGGGCCGGGCCCTAGGGGTACCCCTAAGGGCCTGTGCTAAAAACTATTTTGGCCATAACTTCTTCGTTACTCGCCCGATTCGGTCGATCTTTATGTCCACAGAATCCTTATCTAAAGGCCTAAAACCCCTAATGATTGGAATTCCTGTTTATCGTGCCGAACAAAGAGTTTCAATTTTCGGGCCGGGCCCTAGGGGTACCCCTTGGGGCTCGGGGGTTGAAAAATCATCCGAAACGAAATGTTGATTTTTCTGCACATTAGCACATTCACATGTATTTATGGTATTTTAAAGTGAGCTTGCGTAATTTAAAGGCCCAGATCGCGGGTAAATCAGCCGAATACGCCCCAAAATAGTCACTTTTTCGCTTGTTTTGGACTCTCTCGAAGTTCTCGTAAAGCAAAATAATAGGAAAAGTAGATTTTGTCTTTTGGGGGATAGCCCTTGGAATAAGGTTTCCAACGCCACTTGAATCGGCCAAATCGGACAAATAGCGTAGAAGTTATGGCAAAAATAGTGGAACTGCGCAAAACGGGACCCGACGCAAAAACTATTTTGGCCATAACTTCTTCGTTTCTCGCCCGATTCGGTCGATCTTTTTGTCCACGGAATGCTTATCTAAAGGCCCAAGACCTTTCATGATTGGAATTCCTATCCATCGTGATGAACAAAGAGCTCAAATTTTTGGGCCGGGCCCTAGGGCTACCCCTAGGGGCCTGGGCTAAAAACTATTTTGGCCATAACTTCTTCGTTACTCGTCCGATTAGGTCGATCTTGATGTCCACAGAATCCTTATCTAAAGGCCTATAACCCATAATGATTGGAATTCCTGTTCATCTCGTGCCGAACAAAAAGTTTCAATTTTCGGGCCGGGCCCTAGGGGTACCCCTAGGCGCTCGGGGGCTGAAAAATCATCCGAAATGAAATGTTGATTTTTTTGCACATTAGCACATTCACATGTATTTATGGTATTTGAAAGTGAGCTTGCGTAATTTGAAGACCCAGATCGCGGGTAAATCAGCCGAATACGCCCCAAAATAGTCACTTTTTAGCTTATTTTGGACTCTCATGAAGTTCTCGTAAAGCAAAATAATAGGAAAAGTGGATTTTGACTTTTTGGGGGATAGCCCTTGGAATAAGGTTTCCAATGCCACTTGAATCGGCCAAATCGGACAAATAGCCTAGAAGTTATGGCAAAAATAGTGGAACTGCGCAAAACGGGACCCGACGCAAAAACTATTTTGGCCATAACTTCTTCGTTTCTCACCCGATTCGGTCGATCTTTATGTCCACGGAATGCTTATCTAAAGGCCTAAGACCCCTAATGATTGGAATTCCTGTTCATCGTGCCGAACAAAGAGTTTCAATTTTCGGGCCGGGCCCTAGTGGTACTCCTAGGGGCTCGGGGGCTGAAAAATCATCCGAAACGAAATGTTGATTTTTCTGCACATTAGCACATTCACATGTATTTATGGTATTTTAAAGTGAGCTTGCGTAATTTAAAGGCCCAGATCGCGGGTAAATCAGCCGAATACGCCCCAAAATAGTCACTTTTTCGCTTGTTTTGGACTCTCTCGAAATTCTCGTAAAGCAAAATAATAGGAAAAGTGGATTTTGACTTTTGGGGGATAGCCCTTGGAATAAGGTTTCCAACGCCACTTGAATCGGCCAAATCGGACAAATAGCGTAGAAGTTATGGCAAAAATAGTGGAACTGCGCAAAACGGGACCCGACGCAAAAACTATTTTGGCCATAACTTCTTCATTTCTCGCCCGATTCGGTCGATCTTTATGTCCACGGAATGCTTATCTAAAGGCCCAAGACCTTTCATGTTGGAATTCCTATCCATCGTGATGAACAAAGAGCTCAAATTTTTGGGCCGGGCCCTAGGGGTACCCCTAGGGGCCTAGGCTAAAAACTATTTTGGCCATAACTTCTTCGTTACTCGCCCGATTAGGTCGATCTTTATGTCCACAGAATCCTTATCTAAAGGCCTAAGACCCCTAATGATTGGAATTCCTGTTCATCGTGCCGAACAAAAAGTTTCAATTTTCGGGTCGGGCCCTAGGGGTACCCCTAGGGGCTCGGGGGCTGAAAAATCATCCAAAACGAAATGTTGATTTTTCTGCACATTAGCACATTCACATGTATTTATGGTATTTGAAAGTGAGCTTGCGTAATTTGAAGGCCCAGATCGCGGGTAAATCAGCCGAATACGCCCCAAAATAGTCACTTTTTCGCTTATTTTGGACTCTCATGAAGTTCTCGTAAAGCAAAATAATAGGAAAAGTGGATTTTGACTTTTTAGGGGATAGCCCTTGGAATAAGGTTTCCAACGCCACTTGAATCGGCCAAATCAGACAAATAGCCTAGAAGTTATGGCAAAAATAGTGGAACTGCGCAAAACGGGACCCGACGCAAAAACTTTTTTGGCTATAATTTCTTCGTTTCTCACCCGATTCGGTCGATCTTTATGTCCACGGAATGCTAATCTAAAGGCCCAAGACCTTTCATGATTGGAATTCCTATCCATCGTGATGAAAAAAGAGCTCAAATTTTGGGCCGGGCTCTAGGGGTACCCCTAGGGTCCTGGGCTAAAAACTATTTTGGTCATAACTTCTTCGTTACTCGCCCGATTCAGTCGATCTTTATGTCCACAGAATCCTTATATAAAGGCCTAAGACCCCTAATGATTGGAATTCCTATTCATCGTGCCGAACAATAAGTTTCAATTTTCGGGCCGGGCCCTAGGGGTACCCCTAGGGACTCGGGGGCTGAAAAATCATCCGAAACGAAATGTTGATTTTTTGCACATTAGCACATTCACATGTATTTATGGTATTTGAAAGTGAGTTTGCGTAATTTGAAGGCCCAGATCGCGGATAAATCAGCCGAATACGCCCCAAAATAGTTACTTTTTCGCTTATTTTGGACTCTCATGAAGTTCTCGTAAAGCAAAATAATAGGAAAAGTAGATTTTGACTTTTTGGGGGATAGCCCTTGGAATAAGGTTTCCAACGCCACTTGAATCGGCCAAATCGGACAAATAGCCTAGAAGTTATGGCAAAAATAGTGGAACTGCGCAAAACGGGACCCGACGCAAAAACTATTTTGGCCATAACTTCTTCGTTCTCGCCCGATTCGGTCGATCTTTATGTCCACAGAATTCTTATCTAAAGGCCCAAGAGCTTTCATGATTGGAATTCCTATCCATCGTGATGAACAAAGAGCTCAAATTTTGGGCAGGGCCCTAAGGGTACGCCTAGGGGCCTGGGCTAAAAACTATTTTGGCCATAACTTCTTCGTTACTTGTCCGATTCGGTCCATCTTTATGTCCACAGAATCCTTATCTAAAGGCCTAAGACCCTAATGATTGGAATTCCTATTCATTGTGCCGAACAAAGAGTTTCAATTTTCGGGCCGGGCCCTAGGGGTACCCCTAGGGGCTCGGGGGCTGAAAAATCATCCGAAACGAAATGTTGATTTTTTTCATATTAGCACATTCACATGTATTTATGGTATTATAAAGTGAGCTTGCGTAATTTGAAGGCCCAGATCGCGGGTAAATCAGGCGAATACGACCCAAAATAGTCACTTTTTCGCTTGTTTTGGACTCTCATGAAGTTCTCGTAAAGCAAAATAATAGGAAAAGTGGATTTTGACTTTTTGGGGGATAGCCTTTGGAATAAGGTTTCCAACGCCATTTGAATCGGCCAAATCGGACAAATAACCTAGAAGTTATGGCAAAAATAGTGGAACTGCGCAAAACGGGACCCGACACAAAAACTATTTTGGCCATAACATCTTCGTTTCTCGCCCGATTCGGTCGATCTTTATGTCCCCGGAATGCTTATCTAATGACCCAAGACATTTCATGATTGGAATTCCTATCCATCGTGATGATCAAAGAGCTCAAATTTTTGGGCCGGGCCCTAGGGGTACCCCTAGGGCCTGGGCTAGAAACTATTTTAGCCATAACTTCTTCGTTACTCGCCCGATTCGGTCGATCTTTATGTCCATAGAATCCTTATATAAAGGCCTAACACCCCTAATGATTGGAATTCCTGTTCATCGTGCCGAACAAAAAGTTTCAATTTTCGGGCCGGGCCCTAGGGGTACCCTAGGGGCTCGGGGGCTGAAAAATCATCCGAAACGAAATGTTGATTTTTCTGCACATTAGCACATTCACATGTATTTATGGTATTTTAAAGTGAGCTTGCGTAATTTAAAGGCCCAGATCGCGGGTTAAATCAAAATCAGCCGAATACGCCCAAAATAGTCACTTTTTCGCTTGTTTTGGACTCTCTCGAAGTTCTCGTAAAGCAAAATAATAGGAAAAGTAGATTTTGTCTTTTGGGGGATAGCCCTTGGAATAAGGTTTCCAACGCCACTTGAATCGGCCAAATCGGACAAATAGCGTAGAAGTTATGGCAAAAATAGTGGAACTGCGCAAAACGGGACCCGACTCAAAAACTATTTTGGCCATAACTTCTTCGTTTCTCGCCCGATTCGGTCGATCTTTTTGTCCACGGAATGCTTATCTAAAGGCCCAAGACCTTTCATGATTGGAATTCCTATCCATCGTGATGAACAAAGAGCTCAAATTTTTGGGGGGCCCTAGGGCTACCCCTAGGGGCCTGGGCTAAAAACTATTTTGGCCATAACTTCTTCGTTACTCGTCCGATTAGGTCGATCTTGATGTCCACAGAATCCTTATCTAAAGGCCTATAACCCATAATGATTGGAATTCCTGTTCATCTCGTGCCGAACAAAAAGTTTCAATTTTCGGGCCGGGCCCTAGGGGTACCCCTAGGCGCTCGGGGGCTGAAAAATCATCCGAAATGAAATGTTGATTTTTTTGCACATTAGCACATTCACATGTATTTATGGTATTTGAAAGTGAGCTTGCGTAATTTGAAGACCCAGATCGCGGGTAAATCAGCCGAATACGCCCCAAAATAGTCACTTTTTAGCTTATTTTGGACTCTCATGAAGTTCTCGTAAAGCAAAATAATAGGAAAAGTGGATTTTGACTTTTTGGGGGATAGCCCTTGGAATAAGGTTTCCAATGCCACTTGAATCGGCCAAATCGGACAAATAGCCTAGAAGTTATGGCAAAAATAGTGGAACTGCGCAAAACGGGACCCGACGCAAAAACTATTTTGGCCATAACTTCTTCGTTTCTCACCCGATTCGGTCGATCTTTATGTCCACGGAATGCTTATCTAAAGGCCTAAGACCCCAAATGATTGGAATTCCTGTTCATCGTGCCGAACAAAGAGTTTCAATTTTCGGGCCGGGCCCTAGTGGTACTCCTAGGGGCTCGGGGGCTGAAAAATCATCCGAAACGAAATGTTGATTTTTCTGCACATTAGCACATTCACATGTATTTATGGTATTTTAAAGTGAGCTTGCGTAATTTAAAGGCCCAGATCGCGGGTAAATCAGCCGAATACGCCCCAAAATAGTCACTTTTTCGCTTGTTTTGGACTCTCTCGAAATTCTCGTAAAGCAAATAATAGGAAAAGTGGATTTTGACTTTTGGGGGATAGCCCTTGGAATAAGGTTTCCAACGCCACTTGAATCGGCCAAATCGGACAAATAGCGTAGAAGTTATGGCAAAAATAGTGGAACTGCGCAAAACGGGACCCGACGCAAAAACTATTTTGGCCATAACTTCTTCATTTCTCGCCCGATTCGGTCGATCTTTATGTCCACGGAATGCTTATCTAAAGGCCCAAGACCTTTCATGTTGGAATTCCTATCCATCGTGATGAACAAAGAGCTCAAATTTTTGGGCCGGGCCCTAGGGGTACCCCTAGGGGCCTAGGCTAAAAACTATTTTGGCCATAACTACTTCGTTACTCGCCCGATTAGGTCGATCTTTATGTCCACAGAATCCTTATCTAAAGGCCTAAGACCCCTAATGATTGGAATTCCTGTTCATCGTGCCGAACAAAAAGTTTCAATTTTCGGGTCGGGCCCTAGGGGTACCCCTAGGGGCTCGGGGGCTGAAAAATCATCCAAAACGAAATGTTGATTTTTCTGCACATTAGCACATTCACATGTATTTATGGTATTTGAAAGTGAGCTTGCGTAATTTGAAGGCCCAGATCGCGGGTAAATCAGCCGAATACGCCCCAAAATAGTCACTTTTTCGCTTATTTTGGACTCTCATGAAGTTCTCGTAAAGCAAAATAATAGGAAAAGTGGATTTTGACTTTTTAGGGGATAGCCCTTGGAATAAGGTTTCCAACGCCACTTGAATCGGCCAAATCAGACAAATAGCCTAGAAGTTATGGCAAAAATAGTGGAACTGCGCAAAACGGGACCCGACGCAAAAACTTTTTTGGCTATAATTTCTTCGTTTCTCACCCGATTCGGTCGATCTTTATGTCCACGGAATGCTTATCTTAAGGCCCAAGACCTTTCATGATTGGAATTCCTATCCATCGTGATGAAAAAAGAGCTCAAATTTTTGGGCCGGGCTCTAGGGGTACCCCTAGGGTCCTGGGCTAAAAACTATTTTGGTCATAACTTCTTCGTTACTCGCCCGATTCAGTCGATCTTTATGTCCACAGAATCCTTATATAAAGGCCTAAGACCCCTAATGATTGGAATTCCTATTCATCGTGCCGAACAATAAGTTTCAATTTTCGGGCCGGGCCCTAGGGGTACCCCTAGGGACTCGGGGGCTGAAAAATCATCCGAAACGAAATGTTGATTTTTCTGCACATTAGCACATTCACATGTATTTATGGTATTTTAAAGTGAGCTTGCGTAATTTAAAGGCCCAGATCGCGGGTAAATCAGCCGAATACGCCCCAAAATAGTCACTTTTTCGCTTGTTTTGGACTCTCTCGAAATTCTCGTAAAGCAAAATAATAGGAAAAGTGGATTTTGACTTTTGGGGGATAGCCCTTGGAATAAGGTTTCCAACGCCACTTGAATCGGCCAAATCGGACAAATAGCGTAGAAGTTATGGCAAAAATAGTGGAACTGCGCAAAACGGGACCCAACGCAAAAACTATTTTGGCCATAACTTCTTCGTTTCTCGCCCGATTCGGTCGATCTTTATGTCCACAGAATGTTTATCTAAAGGCCCAAGACCTTTCATGATTGGAATTACTATCCATCGTGATGAACAAAGAGCTCAAATTTTTGGGCAGGGCCCTAGGGGTACCCTTAGGGGCCTGGGCTAAAAACTATTTTGGCCATAACTTCTTCGTTACTCGCCCGATTCGGTCGATCTTTATGTCCACAGAATTCTTATCTAAAGGCCTAAGACCCCTAATGATTGGAATTCCTATTCATCATGCTGAACAAAGAGTTTCAATTTTCGGGCCGGGCCCTAGGGGTACCCCTAGGGGCTCGGGGGCTGAAAAATCATCCAAAACGAAATGTTGATTTTTTTGCACATTAGCACATTCACATGTATTTATGGTATTTGAAAGTGAGCTTGCGTAATTTGAAGGCCCAGATCGCGGTAATCAGCCGAATACGCCCCAAAATAGTCACTTTTTCGCTTATTTTGGACTCTCATGAAGTTCTCGTAAAGCAAAATAATAGAAAAATTGGATTTTGACTTTTTGGGGGATAGCCCTTGGAATAAGGTTTCCAACGCCACTTGAATCGGCCAAATCGGACAAATAGCCTAGAAGTTATGGCAAAAATAGTGGAACTGCGCAAAACGGGACCCGACGCAAAAACTATTTTGGCCATAACTTCTTCGTTTCTCGCCCGATTCGGTCGATCTTTATGTCCACGGAATGCTTATCTAAAGGCCCAAGACCTTTCATGATTGGAATTCCTATCCATCGTGATGAAAAAAGAGCTCAAATTTTTGGGCCGGGCTCCAGAGGTACCCCCTAGGGGCCTGGGCTAAAAACTATTTTGGCCATAACTTTTTCGTTACTAGCCCGATTCGGTCGATCTTTATGTCCACAGAATCCTTATATAAAGGCCTAAGACCACTAATGATTGGAATTCCTATTCATCGTGCCGAACAAAAAGTTTCAATTTTCGGGCCGGGCCCTAGGGGTACCCTTAGGGGCTCGGGGGCTGAAAAATCCTCCGAAATGAAATGTTGAATTTTTTGCACATTAGCACATTCACATGTATTTATGGTATTTGAAAGTGAGCTTGCGTAATTTGAAGGCCCAGATCGCGGGTAAATCAGCCGAATACGCTCACTTTTTCGCTTATTTTGGACTCTCATGAAGTTCTCGTAAAGCAAAATAATAGGAAAAGTGGATTTTGACTTTTTGGGGGATAGCCCTTGGAATAAGGTTTCCAACGCCACTTGAATCGGCCAAATCGGACAAATAGCCTAGAAGTTATGGCAAAAATAGTGGAACTGCGCAAAACGGGACCTGACGCAAAAACTATTTTGGCCATAACTTCTTCGTTTCTCGCCCGATTCGGTCGATCTTTATGTCCACAGAATGTTTATCTAAAGGCCCAAGACCTTTCATGATTGGAATTACTATCCATCGTGATGAACAAAGAGCTCAAATTTTTGGGCAGGGCCCTAGGGGTACCCTTAGGGGCCTGGGCTAAAAACTATTTTGGCCATAACTTCTTCGTTACTCGCCCGATTCGGTCGATCTTTATTTCCACAGAATCCTTATCTAAAGGCCTAAGACCCTTAATGATTGGAATTCCTATTCATCATGCTGAACAAAGAGTTTCAATTTTCGGGCCGGGCCCTAGGGGTACCCCTAGGGGCTCGGGGGCTGAAAAATCATCCGAAACGAAATGTTGATTTTTTTTCACATTAGCACATTCACATGTATTTATGGTATTTTAAAGTGAGCTTCCGTAATTTGATGGCCCAGATCGCGGGTAAATCAGCTGAATACGCCCCAAAATATTCACTTTTTCGCTTGTTTTGAACTCTCATGAAGTTCTCGTAAAGCAAAATAATAGGAAAATTGGATTTTGACTTTTTGGGGGATAGCCCTTGGAATAAGGTTTCCAACGCCACTTGTATATTCAAATCGGACAAATAGCCTAGAAGTTATGGAGAAAATAGTGGAACTGCGCAAAACGGGACCCGACGCAAAAACTATTTTGGCCATAACTTCTTCGTTTCTCGCCCGATTCGGTCGATCTTTATGTCCATAGAATCCTTATATAAAGGCCTAAGACCCCTAATGATTGGAATTCCTGTTCATCGTGCCGAACAAAAAGTTTCAATTTTCAGGCCGGGCCCTAGGGGTACCCCTAGGGGCTCGGGGGCTGAAAAATCATCCGAAACGAAATGTTGATTTTTCTGCACATTAGCACATTCACATGTATTTATGGTATTTTAAAGTGAGCTTGCGTAATTGAAAGGCCCAGATCGCGGGTAAATCAGCCGAATACGCCCCAAAATAGTCACTTTTTCGCTTGTTTTGGACTCTCTCGAAATTCTCGTAAAGCAAAATAATAGGAAAAGTGGATTTTGACTTTTGGGGGATAGCCCTTGGAATAAGGTTTCCAACGCCACTTGAATCGGACAAATCGGACAAATAGCGTAGAAGTTATGGCAAAAATAGTGGAACTGCGCAAAACGGGACCCGACGCAAAAACTATTTTGGCCAAAACTTCTTCCTTTCTCGCCCGATTCGGTCGATCTTTATGTCCACGGAATGCTTATCTAAAGGCCCAAGACCTTTCATGTTGGAATTCCTATCCATCGTGATGAACAAAGAGCTCAAATTTTTGGGCCGGGCCCTAGGGGTACCCATAGGGGCCTGGGCTAAAAACTATTTTGGCCATAACTTCTTCGTTACTCGCCCGATTCGGCCGATCTTTATGTTCACAGAATCCTTATCAAAAGGCCTAAGACCCCTAATGATTGGAATTCCTGTTCATCGTGCCGAACAAAAAGTTTCAATTTTCGGGCCGGGCCCTAGGGGTACCCCTAGGGGCTCGGGGGCTGAAAAATCATCCAAAACGAAATGTTGATTTTTTTTCACATTAGCACATTCACATGTATTTATGGTATTTGAAAGTGAGCTTGCGTAATTTGAAGGCCCAGATCGCGGTAAATCAGCCGAATACGCCACAAAATAGTCACTTTTTCGCTTATTTTGGACTCTCATGAAGTTCTCGTAAAGCAAAATAATAGGAAAAGTGGGTTTTGACTTTTTGGGGGATAGCCCTTGGAATAAGGTTTCCAACGCCACTTGAATCGGCCAAATCGGACAAATAGCCTAGAAGTTATGGCAAAAATAGTGGAACTGCGCAAAACGGGACCCGACGCAAAAACTATTTTGGCCATAACTTCTTCATTTCTCGCCCGATTCGGTCGATCTTTATGTCGACGGAATGATTATCTAAAGGTCCAAGACCTTTCATGATTGGAATTCCTATCCATCGTGATGAAAAAAGAGCTCAAATTTTTGGGCCGGGCTCTAGGGGTACCCCCTAGGGGCCTGGGCTAAAAACTATTTTGTCCATAACTTCTTCGTTACTAGCCCGATTCGGTCGATCTTTATGTCCACAGAATCCTTATATAAAGGCCTAAGACCCCTAATGATTGGAATTCCTATTCATCGTGCCGAACAAAAAGTTTCAATTTTCGGGCCGGGCCCTAGGGGTACCCTTAGGGGCTCGGGGGCTGAAAAATCCTCCGAAATGAAATGTTGATTTTTTTGCACATTAGCACATTCACATGTATTTATGGTATTTGAAAGTGAGCTTGCGTAATTTGAAGGCCCAGATCGCGGGTAAATCAGCCGAATACGCCCCAAAATAGTCACTTTTTCGCTTATTTTGGACTCTCATGAAGTTCTCGTAAAGCAAAATAATAGGAAAAGTGGATTTTGACTTTTTGGGGGATAGCCCTTGGAATAAGGTTTCCAACGCCACTTGAATCGGCCAAATCGGACAAATAGCCTAGAAGTTATGGCAAAAATAGTGGAACTGCGCTAAACGGGACCCGACGCAAAAACTATTTTGGCCATAACTTCTTCGTTTCTCGCCCGATTCGGTCGATCTTTACGTCCACAGAATGCTTATCTAAAGGCCCAAGACCTTTCATGATTGGAATTCCTATCCATCGTGATGAAAAAAGAGCTCAAATTTTTGGGCAGGGCCCTAGGGGTACCCCTAGGGGCCTGGGCTAAAAACTATTTTTGCCATAACTTCTTCGTTACTCGCCCGATTCGGTCGATCTTTATGTCCACAAAATCCTTATCTAAAGGCCTAAGACCCCTAATGATTGGAATTCCTGTTCATCGTGCCGAACAAAGAGTTTCAATTTTCGGGCCGGGCCCTAGGGGTACCCCTAGGGGCTCGGGGGCTGAAAAATCATCCGAAATGAAATGTTGATTTTTTTGCAAATTAGCTCATTCACATGTATTTATGGTATTTCAAAGTGAGCTTGCGTAATTTAAAGGCCCAGATCGCGGGTAAATCAGCCGAATACGCCCCAAAATAGTCACTTTTTCGCTTGTTTTGGACTCTCTCGTAGTTCTCTTAAAGTAAAATAATAGCAAAAGTGGATTTTGACATTTTGGGGGATAGCCCTTGTAATAAGGTTTCCAACGCCACTTGAATCGGCCAAATCGGACAAATAGCCTAGAAGTTATGGCAAAAATAATGGAACTGCGCAAAACGGGACCCGACGCAAAAACTATTTTGGCCATAACTTCTTCGTTTCTCGCCCGATTCGGTCGATATTTATGTCCACAGAATCCTTATCTAAAGGCCTAAGACCCCTAATGATTGGAATTTCTGTTTATCGTGCCGAACAAAGAGTTTCAATTTTCGGGCCGGGACCTAGGGGTACCCCTAGGGGCTCGGGGGCTGAAAAATGATCCGAAACGATATGTTGATTTTTTTGCACATTAGCACATTCACATGTATTTATGGTATTTTAAAGTGAGCTTGTGTAATTTGAAGGCCCAGATCGCGGGTAAATCAGCCGAATACGCCCCAAAATAATCACTTTTTCGCTTATTTTGGACTCTCATGAAGTTCTCGTAAAGCAAAATAATAGGAAAACAGAATTTTGACTTTTTGGGGGATAGCCCTTGGAATAAGGTTTCCAACGCCACTTGAATCGGCCAAATCGGACAAATAGCCTAGAAGTTATGGCAAAAATAGTGGAACTGCGCAAAACGGGACCCGACGCAAAAACTATTTTGGCTATAACTTCTTCGTTTCTCGCTCGATTCAGTCGATCTTTATATCCACGGAATGCTTATCTAAAGGCCCAAGACCTTTCATGATTGGAATTCCTATCCATCGTGATGAACAAAGAGCTCAAATTTTTGGGCCGAGCTCTAGGGGTACCACTAGGGGCCTGGGCTAAAAACTATTTTGGCCATAACTTCTTCGTTACTCGCCCGATTCGATCGATCTTTATGTCCACATAATCCTTATCTAAAGGTCTAAGACCCTTAATGATTGGAATTCCTGTTTATCGTGCCGAACAAAGAGTTTCAATTTTCGGGCCGGACCCAAGGGGTATCCCTAGGGGATCGGGGGCTGAAAAATCATCCGAAATGAAATGTTGATTTTTTTGCACTTTAGCACATTCACATGTATTTTTGGTATTTTAAAGTGAGCTTGCGTAATTTAAAGGCCCAAATCGCGGGTAAATCAGCCGAATACGCCCCAAAATAGTCACTTTTTCGCTTGTTTTGGACTCTCTCGTAGTTCTCTTAAAGTAAAATCATAGGAAAAGTGGATTTTGAATTTTTGGGAGATAGCCCTTGGAATAAGGTTTCCAACGCCACTTCAATCGGCCAAATCGGAAAAATAGCCTAGAAGTTATGGCAAAAATAGTGCAACTGCGCAAAACGGGACCCGACGCAAAAACTATTTTGGCCATAACTTATTCGTTTCTCGCACGATTAGGTCGATCTTTTTGTCCACGGAATGCTTATCTAAAGGCCCAAGACCTTTCATGATTGGAATTCCTATCCATCGTGATGAACAAAGAGCTCAAATTTTTGGGCCGGGCCATACCCTAGGGGCCTGGGCTAAAAACTATTTGGCCATAACTTCTTCGTTACTCGCCCGATTCGGTCGATCTTTATGTCCACAGAAACCTTATCTAAAGGCCTAAGACCCCTAATGATTGGAATTCCTGTTCATCGTGCCGAACAACGAGTTTCAATTTTCGGGCCGAGCCCTAGGGGTACCCCTAGGGGCTCGGGGGCTGAAAAATCATCCGAAACGAAATGTTGATTTTTTTGCACATTAGCACATTCAAATGTATTTATGGTATTTTAAAATGCGCTTGCGTAATTTAAAGGCCCAGATCGCGGGTAAATCAGCCGAATACGCCCCAAAATAGTCACTTTTTTGCTTATTTTGGACTCTCATGAAGTTCTCGTACAGGAAAATAATAGGAAAAGTGGATTTTGACTTTTTGGGGGATAGCCCTTGGAATAAGGTTTCCAACGCCACTTGAATCGGCCAAATAGCCTAGAAGTTATGGCAAAAATAGTGGAATTGCGCAAAACGGGACCCAACGCAAAAACTATTTTGGCTATAACTTCTTCGTTTCTCGCCCGATTCGGTCGATCTTTATGTCCACGGAATGCTTATCTAAAGGCCCAAGGCCTTTTCATGATTGGAATTCCTATCCATCGTGATGAACAAAGAGCTCAAATTTTTGGGCCGGGCTCTAGGGGTACCCCTAGGGGCCTGGGCTAAAAACTATTTTGGCCTTAACTTCATCGTTACTCGCCCGATTCGGTCGATCTTTATGTCCACAGAATCCTTATCTAAAGGCCTAAGACTCCTAATGATTGGAATTCCTGTTTATCGTGCCGAACAAAGAGTTTCAATTTTCTGGCCAGGCCCTAGGGGTACCCCTAGGGGCTCGGGGGCTGTAAAATCATCCGAAACGAAATGTTGATTTTTTTGCACATTAGCACATTCACATGTATTTATGGTATTTTAAAGTTAGCTTGCGTAATTTAAAGGCCCAGATCGCGGGTAAATCAGCCGGATACGCCCCAAAATAGTCACTTTTTTGCTTGTTTTTGACTCTCTCGTAGTTCTCTTAAAGCAAAATAATAGGAAAAGTGGATTTTGACTTTTTGGGGGATAGCCCTTGGAATAAGGTTTCCAACGCCACTTGAATCGGCCAAATCGGACAAATAGCCTAGAAGTTATGGCAAAAATAGTGGAACTGCGCTAAACGGGACCCGATGCAAAAACTATTTTGGCCATAACTTCTTCGTTTCCCGCCCGATTCGGCCGATCTTTATGTCCACAGAATGCTTATCTAAAGGCCCAAGACCTTTCATGATTGGAATTCCTATCCATCGTGATGAACAAAGAGCTCAAATTTTTGGGCAGGGCCCTAGGAGTACCCCTAGGGGCCTGGGCTAAAAACTATTTTGGCCATAACTTCTTCGTTACTAGCCCGATTCGGTCGATCTTTATGTCCACAGAATCCTTATATAAAGGCCTAAGACCCTTAATGATTGGAATTCCTATTCATCGTGCCGAACAAAAAGTTTCAATTTTCGGGCCGGGCCCTAGGGGTACCCTTAGGGGCTCGGGGGCTGAAAAATCCTCCGAAATGAAATGTTGATTTTTTTGCACATTAGCACATTCACATGTATTTATGGTATTTGAAAGTGAGCTTGCGTAATTTGAAGGCCCAGATCGCGGGTAAATCAGCCGAATACGCCCCAAAATAGTCACTTTTTCGCTTATTTTGGACTCTCATGAAGTTCTCGTAAAGCAAAATAATAGGAAAAGTGGATTTTGACTTTTTGAGGGATAGCCCTTGGAATAAGGTTTCCAACGCCACTTGAATCGGCCAAATCGGACAAATAGCCTAGAAGTTATGGCAAAAATAGTGCAACTGCGCAAAACGGGACCCGACGCAAAAACTATTTTGGCCATAACTTCTTCGTTTCTCGCCCGATTCGGTCGATCTTTATGTCCACAAAAGGCTTATCTAAAGGCCCAAGACCTTTCATTATTGGAATTCCTATCCATCGTGATGAACAAAGAGCTTAAATTTTTGGGCCGGGCTCTAGGGGTACCCCTAAGGGCTTGGGCTAAAAACTATTTTGGCCATAACTTCTTCGTTACTCGCCCGATTCGGTCGATCTTTATGTCCACAGAATCCTTATCTAAAGGCCTAAGACCCCTAATGATTAGAATTCGCGTTCATCATGCCGAACAAAGAGTTTCAATATTCGGGCCGGGCCCTAGGGGTACCCCTAGGGGCTCGGGGGCTGAAAAATCATCCGAAACGAAATATTGATTTTTTTGCACATTAGCACATTCATATGTATTTATGGTATTTTAAAGTGAGCTTGCATAATTTGAAGGCCCAGATCGCGGGTAAATCAGCCGAATACGTCCCAAAATAGTCACTTTTTCTCTTATTTTGGACTCTCAAGAAGTTCTCTTATAGCAAACTAATAGGAAAAGTGAATTTTGACTTTTTGGGGGATAGCCCTTGGAATAAGTTTTCCAACGCCACTTGAATCGGCCAAATCGGACAAACAGCCTAGAAGTTATGGCAAAAATAGTGCAACTGCGCAAAACGGGACCCCACGCAAAAACTATTTTGGCTATAACTTCTTCGTTTCTCGCCCGATTCGGTCGATATTTATGTCCACGGAATGCTTATCTAAAGGCCCAGGACCTTTCATGATTGGAATTCCTATCCATCGTGATGAACAAAGAGCTCAAATTTTTGGGCCGGGCCCTACCCTAGGGGCATGGGCTAAAAACTATTTTGGCCATAACTTCTTCGTTACTCGCCCGATTCGGTCGATCTTTAAGTCCACAGAATCCTTATCTAAAGGCCTAAGACCCCTAATGATTAGAATTCGCGTTCATCGTGCCGAACAAAGAGTTTCAATTTTCGGGCCGGGCCCTAGGGGTACCCCTAGGGGCTCGGGGGCTGAAAAATCATCCGAAACGAAATATTGATTTTTTTGCACATTAGCACATTCATATGTATTTATGGTATTTTAAAGTGAGCTTGCATAATTTGAAGGCCCAGATCGCGGGTAAATCAGCCGAATACGCCCCAAAATAGTCACTTTTTCGCTTATTTTGGACTCTCAAGAAGTTCTCGTAAAGCAAAATAATAGGAAAAGTGAATTTTGACTTTTGGGGGGATAGCCCTTGGAATAAGGTTTCCAAAGTCACTTGAATCGGCCAAATCGGACAAATAGCCTAGAAGTTATGGCAAAAATAGTGCAACTGCGCAAAACGGGACCCGACGCAAAAACTATTTTGGCCATAACTTCTTCGTTTCTCGCCCGATTCGGTCGATCTTTATGTCCACAAAACGCTTATCTAAAGGCCCAAGACCTTTCATGATTGGAATTCCTATCCATCGTGATGAACAAAGAGCTCAAATTTTTGGGCCGAGCTAAAAACTATTTGGCCATAACTTCTTCGTTACTCGCCCGATTCGGTCGATCTTTATGTCCACAGAAACCTTATCTAAAGGCCTAAGACCCCTAATGATTGGAATTCCTGTTCATCGTGCCGAACAAAGAGTTTCAATTTTCGGGCCGAGCCCTAGGGGTACCCCTAGGGGCTCGGGGGCTGAAAAATCATCCGAAACGAAATGTTGATTTTTTTGCACATTAGCACATTCAAATGTATTTATGGTATTTTAAAGTGCGCTTGCGTAATTTGAAGGCCCAGATCGCGGGTAAATCAGCCGAATACGCCCCAAAATAGTCACTTTTTTGCTTATTTTGGACTCTTATGAAGTTCTCGTACAGGAAAATAATAGGAAAAGTGGATTTTGACTTTTTGGGGGATAGCCCTTGGAATAAGGTTTCCAATGCCACTTGAATCGGCCAAATAGCCTAGAAGTTATTGCAAAAATAGTGGAATTGCGCAAAACGGGACCCGACGCAAAAACTATTTTGGCTATAACTTCTTCGTTTCTCGCCCGATTCGGTCGATCTTTATGTCCACGTAATGCTTATCTAAAGGCTCAAGACCTTTCATGATTGGAATTCCTATCCATCGTGATGAACAAAGAGCTCAAATTTTTGGGCCGGGCTCTAGGGGTACCCCTAGGGGCCTGGGCTAAAAACTATTTTGGCCATAACTTCATCGTTACTCGCCCGATTCGGTCGATCTTTATGTCCACAGAATCCTTATCTAAAGGCCTAAGACCCCTAATGATTCGAATTCCTGTTTATCGTGCCGACCAAAGAGTTTCAATTTTCGGGCCGGGCCCTAGGGTACCCCTAGGGGCTCGGGGGTTGAAAAATCATCCGAAACGAAATGTTGATTTTTTTGCACATTAGCACATTCACATGTATTTATGGTATTTTAAAGTGAGCTTGCGTAATTTGAAGGCCCAGATCGCGGGTAAATCAGCCGAATACACCCCAAAATAGTCACTTTTTCGCTTATTTTGGACTCTCATGAAGTTCTCGTAAAGAAAAATAATAGGAAAAGTGAATTTTGACATTTTGGGGGATAGCCCTTGGAATAAGTTTTCCAACGCCACTTGAATCGGCGAAATCGGACAAACAGCCTAGAAGTTATGGCAAAAAGAGTGCAACTGCGCAAAACGGGACCCCACGCAAAAACTATTTTGGCCATAACTTCTTCGTTTCTCGCCCGATTCGGTCGATCTTTATGTCCACGGAATGCTTATCTAAAGGCCTAAGACCCCTAATGATTGGAATTCCTGTTTATCGTGCCGAACAAAGAGTTTCAATTTTCGGGCCAGGCCCTAGGGGTACCCCTAGGGGCTCGGAGGCTGAAAAATCATCCGAAACGAAATGTTGATTTTTTTGCACATTAGCACATTCACATGTATTTATGGTATTTTAATGTTAGCTTGCGTAATTCAAAGGCCCAGATCGCGGGTAAATCAGCCGAATACGCCCCAAAATAGTCACTTTTTCGCTTGTTTTTGACTCTCTCGTAGTTCTCTTAAAGCAAAATAATAGGAAAAGTGGATTTTGACTTTTTGGGGGATAGCCCTTGGAATAAGGTTTCCAACGCCACTTGAATCGGTCAAATCGGAAAAATAGCCTAGAAGTTACGGCAAAAATAGTGCAACTGCGCAAAACGGGACCCGACGCAAAAACTATTTTGGCCATAACTTCTTCGTTTCTCGCCCGATTCGGTCGATCTTTATGTCCACAAAATGCTTATCTAAAGGCCCAAGACCTTTCATTATTGGAATTCCTATCCATCGTGATGAACAAAGAGCTCAAATTTTTGGGCCGGGCCCTACCCAGGTGCCTGGGCTAATAACTATTTTGGCCATAACTTCTTCGTTACTCGCCCGATTCGGTCGATCTTTATGTCCACAAAATCCTTATCTAAAGGCCTAAGACCCCTAATGATTGGAATTCATGTTCATCGTGTCGAACAAAGAGTTTCAATTTTCGGGCCGGGCCCAAGGGGTACCCCTAGGGGCTCGGGGGCTAAAAAATCATCCGAAACGAAATATTGATTTTTTTGCACATTAGCACATTCACATGTATTTATGGTATTTTAAAGTGAGCTTGCGTAATTTGAAGGCCCAGATCGCGGGTAAATCAGCCGAATACACCCCAAAATAGTCAATTTTTCGCTTATTTTGGACTCTCATGAAGTTCTCGTAAAGAAAAATAATAGGAAAAGTGAATTTTGACTTTTTGGGGGATAACCCTTGGAATAAGTTTTCCAACGCCACTTGAATCGGCCAAATCGGACAAACAGCCTAGAAGTTATGGCAAAAATAGTGCAACTGCGCAAAACGGGACCCCACGCAAAAACTATTTTGGCCATAACTTCTTTGTTTCTCGCCCGATTCGGTCGATCTTTATGTCCACGGAATGCTTATCTAAAGAACTAAGACCTTTCATGTTTGGAATTCCTATCCATCGTGAGGAACAAAGAGCTCAAATTTTTGGGCCGGGCTCTAGGGGTACCCCTAGGGGCCTGGGCTAAAAACTATTTTGGCCATAACTTCTTCGTTACTCGCCCGATTCGGTCGATCTTTAAGTCCACAGAATCCTTATCTAAAGGCCTAAGACCCCTAATGATTAGAATTCGCGTTCATCGTGCCGAACAAAGAGTTTCAATTTTCGGGCCGGGCCCTAGGGGTACCCCTAGGGGCTCGGGGGCTGAAAAATCATCCGAAACGAAATATTGATTTTTTTGCACATTAGCACATTCATATGTATTTATGGTATTTTAAAGTGAGCTTGCATAATTTAAAGGCCCAGATCGCGGGTAAATCAGCCGAATACGCCCCAAAATAGTCACTTTTTCGCTTATTTTGGACTCTCAAGAAGTTCTCGTAAAGCAAAATAATAGGAAAAGTGAATTTTGACTTTTTGGGGGATAGCCCTTGGAATAAGGTTTCCAACGCCACTTGAATCGGCCAAATCGGACAAATAGCCTAGAAGTTATGGCAAATATAGTGCAACTGCGC
>JANLIY010000726.1:0-25369 GCA_029490685.1 Schizonepeta tenuifolia
CAGAGGGGAGACGGAATTAGGTATTTTTGCATCAAGCTCTTTTAGTCCATGAAACCCCAGTCGATTTTTCCCGATTCATTCCGATGAATGAAAATAATCAGAGATTAGTATCAAATCCCATGTAGGTACTTGGAGGCGTAGAATCGATTCCCATTGGTCCCGAGGCTCGGCGGAGCTTTCTTAGCCGAGAAACGGTCAAAAACTCCACTGTTTTTGACCGTTTCGCGAAAGTTCACCGACCGCGCGTTTTTCGCCGATCCAGCGGACCAGCGGACTCGCAGAGCTTTTTAGACCAGAAAATCGGACTCAGCGGGTCATTTCCAAGGGGACTTGCCCGGTTTCAGCCCGATCGGAGAACTTTCGATTTTGACCCCGAAATTTCACTCCATTCTTCCCTGTCGATTTTTCTCGATTTTGGAGGAGAAAAAAAATTTCGAGCTGAGTGTCGGATCTTACATAGTTGGAGGCGTAGAATCGATTCCCATTGGTCCCGAGGCTCGGCGGAGCTTTCTTAGCCGAGAAACGGTCAAAAACTCCACTGTTTTTGACCGTTTCGCGAAAGTTCACCGACCGCGCGTTTTTCGCCGATCCAGCGGACCAGCGGACTCGCAGAGCTTTTTAGACCAGAAAATCGGACTCAGCGGGTCATTTCCAAGGGGACTTGCCCGGTTTCAGCCCGATCGGAGAACTTTCGATTTTGACCCCGAAATTTCACTCCATGGTACCCCTGTCGATTTTTCTCGATTATGGAGGAGAAAAAAAATTTCGAGCTGAGTGTCGGATCTTACATAGTTGGAGGCGTAGAATCGATTCCGCACGGTCTTGACTCTCGGCGAGGCTCTCTGAGCCGAGAAACAGTCAGAAACTGGTCAAAAACGAGCATTTCCGACCACTTTTTGACTCTTTTTCTGGAGCATTTTCAGCAGATAGCTGTAAGCGAGGGACTTGCGGAGCTTTTCGGACTCGAAAATCGCACTCAGCGAGTCAATTCAAAGCGAGCTTACTTGGTTTTTGCCCGATGGGCGAACTTTCGATTTCGACCCGAAAAATTTAGTCCATGTAACCCATGTCAGTTTTTCTCCAGTTTGGACTGAGAAAAAACGTTTGAAATTTCAGTTGCATCCTACGTAGTTGGAGGCGTAGAATCGATTCCGCACGGTCCCGACTCTCTGCGAGACTTCCTGAGCCGAGAAACAGTCAAAAACGAGCATTTCTGAACACTTTTTGACTCTTTCTCCGTAGCGTTTTCAGCAGATAGCTCTAAGCGAGGGACTCGCGGAGCTTTCGGACTCGAAAATCGCACTCAGCGGGTCAATTCCAAGCGGCCTAACTTGCTTTCGGCTCGATCGGCGAACTATCGATTTTGACGCTAAAAGTTTAGTCCATGTAACCCCTGTCGATTTTTCTCGATTTGGGACTGAAAAAAAAAATTCGAGATTTCAGTCTCATCCTACGCAGTTGGAGGCGTAGAATCGATTCCGCACGGTCTTGGCGCTCTGCGAGGC
This sequence comes from Schizonepeta tenuifolia, assembly GCA_029490685.1. Taxonomy (NCBI): domain Eukaryota; kingdom Viridiplantae; phylum Streptophyta; class Magnoliopsida; order Lamiales; family Lamiaceae; genus Schizonepeta; species Schizonepeta tenuifolia. The sequence goes on from JANLIY010000726.1 coordinate 1,506, forward strand.
TTCCTTAGCCGAAAAACAGTCAAAAACAGGTCAAAAACGAGCTTTTCTGACCAATTTTTGACTCTTTGGCTAGAGCGTTTTCAGCGGACAGCCCGAAGCGAGGGACTCGCGGAGCTTTTCAGACTGGAGAATCGCACTTAGCGTGTCAATTCCAAGCGAGCTTCCTCGGTTTCAGCCTGATCGGCGAACTTTCGATTTCGACCCCGAAAATTTAGTCGATTAAAGAATTAGGATGCGACTGAAATCTCGATTTTTTTTCTCAGTCCAAAATCGAGGAAAATCGACAGGCGTTACAAGGACTAAATTTTTAGAGTCACAATCGAAAGTTCATTGATACGGCCGAAACCACGAAAGCTCGCTTGGAATTGACTCGCTGAGTTCGATTTTCGAGTCAGCAAAGTTCCGCGAGTCCCTCGCTTTGAGCTATCCGCTGAAAACCTTCCAGAGAAAGAGTCAAAAATTGGTCTGAAAAACTCGTTTTTGACCAGTTTTTGACTTTTTCTCGGCTCAGGAAGTCTCGCTAAGAGTCGGGACCGTGCGGAATCGATTCTACGCCTCCAACTACGTAGGATGAGACTGAAATCTCGAAATTTTTTCTCAGTCCAAAATCGAGAAAAATTGTCATGGGTTCCATGGACTGAATTTTTCGGGTCAAAATCGAAAGTTCGCCCATCGGGCCAAAACCAAGTAAGCTCGCTTGGAATTGACTCGCTGAGTGGGATTTTCTAGTCGGTTCCAGAGGGGAGACGGAATTAGGTATTTTTGCATCAAGCTCTTTTAGTCCATGAAACCCCAGTCGATTTTTCCCGATTCATTCCGATGAATGAAAATAATCAGAGATTAGTATCAAATCCCATGTAGGTACTTGGAGGCGTAGAATCGATTCCCATTGGTCCCGAGGCTCGGCGGAGCTTTCTTAGCCGAGAAACGGTCAAAAACTCCACTGTTTTTGACCGTTTCGCGAAAGTTCACCGACCGCGCGTTTTTCGCCGATCCAGCGGACCAGCGGACTCGCAGAGCTTTTTAGACCAGAAAATCGGACTCAGCGGGTCATTTCCAAGGGGACTTGCCCGGTTTCAGCCCGATCGGAGAACTTTCGATTTTGACCCCGAAATTTCACTCCATTCCCCTGTCGATTTTTCTCGATTGGAGGAGAAAAAAAATTTCGAGCTGAGTGTCGGATCTTACATAGTTGGAGGCGTAGAATCGATTCCGCACGGTCTTGACTCTCGGCGAGGCTCTCTGAGCCGAGAAACAGTCAGAAACTGGTCAAAAACGAGCATTTCCGACCACTTTTTGACTCTTTTTCTGGAGCATTTTCACAGATAGCTGTAAGCGAGGGACTTGCGGAGCTTTTCGGACTCGAAAATCGCACTCAGCGAGTCAATTCAAAGCGAGCTTACTTGGTTTTTGCCCGATGGGCGAACTTTCGATTTCGACCCGAAAAATTTAGTCCATGTAACCCATGTCAGTTTTTCTCCAGTTTGGACTGAGAAAAAACGTTTGAAATTTCAGTTGCATCCTACGTAGTTGGAGGCGTAGAATCGATTCCGCACGGTCCCGACTCTCTGCGAGACTTCCTGAGCCGAGAAACAGTCAAAAACGAGCATTTCTGAACACTTTTTGACTCTTTCTCCGTAGCGTTTTCAGCAGATAGCTCTAAGCGAGGGACTCGCGGAGCTTTCGGACTCGAAAATCGCACTCAGCGGGTCAATTCCAAGCGGCCTAACTTGCTTTCGGCTCGATCGGCGAACTATCGATTTTGACGCTAAAAGTTTAGTCCATGTAACCCCTGTCGATTTTTCTCGATTTGGGACTGAAAAAAAAATTCGAGATTTCAGTCTCATCCTACGCAGTTGGAGGCGTAGAATCGATTCCGCACGGTCTTGGCGCTCTGCGAGGCTTCCTTAGCCGAAACAGTCAGAAACTGGTCAAAAACGAGCATTTCCGACCACTTTTGACTCTTTTTCTGGAGCATTTTCAGCAGATAGCTGTAAGCGAGGGACTTGCGGAGCTTTTCGGACTCGAAAATCGCACTCAGCGAGTCAATTCAAAGCGAGCTTAATTGGTTTTTGCCCGTGTGCGTCGTTTTTCCATCTTTTTAATCCATGAAATCGAAAAAAGAAAAAAAAAAAAAAAAAAAAAATTTACCATCCAATTTTCGTTGTTACAGAGAGGTTACTTGTTGGCAGCCCCTGTTTTGCCGTTACGCATAAAATCAACCACGTTTAATAGAGATACATCTAGTCGCTTTCAGTTTGAGCCAGGTTTCAGGTTTGAAGTTTCATTTATTCATAAAACTTGGGTAACGTTAAATGTGAAGTTTAACGTGCTTTCAGGCTTAAAAATGTTTTCTCGACTTTGAATTTTAGCCAGGACACGATGCAAGACTAATTGTATTAAACTACTTCAAACTCTTCTCTTTTCAAAGTGCGGCATGGTAACTGGTAAGTTCCTGCTGAACTTGGTCCAATTCGTTGCTCCTATGGCGTAAGGGTGTATCTCAAATTCCGCATGAGTCCCGGCACAGTGGTTTTGAAGCAAAAAAAAAAGCGACAAAAATGTACCCAAAAATGGTTTGCTCGGGGTGAGTCCATGGTACGTGCACACTTAAATTCGCGAAAAATCAAAATCTTGGCTAGTGCTATTTTCGAAATACGCGCTTTGAAATTTTCAAAGTAAATGCAACTTTTCTATTGATCTTGATCCACTTTTTATTTATTTGTACATTGAATCGGTGTTGATCGGTTCACGTTTTCATTTTTTATTCGAATCAAGTCGATCGAACATGCCCTCTCCTTACACGCACACTTCCATTCATACTCTTTTTTTTAACCGAAAAATTCGCCTTCTGCTGCGTCTGCGGCAATTGTTGTTACGAGTATGCGGTGCGTGCTGGTTTCAGGTAGTTACATACTCGACTCTTTGAAGGCGTTTTGTATGCGAGAGCAATTCGCAAGTTCTCCAACAGGGTACGCCACTTGCACATAAACGCCTTCACAGAGTCGAGTATGTAATGACCTGAAACCAGCACGCACAACATATTCGTAACAACAATTGCTGCAGACGCAGCTGAAGGCGAATTGCTCTCGCACATAAAACGCCGTCAGAGATTCGTGTATGTAATGACCTGAAACCAGCACGCACAACATATTCGTAACAACAATTGCCGCAGACGCAGCTGAAGACGAATTTTTCAGTTAAAAAAAAAAGGGTATGAAAGGAAGTGTGCGTGTAACGAGAGGGTATGTATGATCGACATGAATCGAACGAAAAATGAAAACGTGAACCGATCAACACCGATTCAATGTACAAATAAATAAAAATCGGATCAAAATCAGTGGAAAAGTTGCATTTTCTATGAAAATCTCAAATCGCGTATTTCGAAAAAAGGATCAGTCAAGAATTTGATTTTTCGCAATTTTACGTGTACACGTACCATAGACTCGCCCCCTGCAAACCATTTTTGGATACATTTTTTCGCTTTTTTTTATCTTCTAGAAAAAAAATCTCGGCAGATTTTGAATTTTCAGCAAAAAAAAGGACGAAAGCCCCTGCCCATGAGTCTAAAGAATCATTCTAAACCCAAAAATCGGCAAAATTAAGAGAAATGATAGCAGAATAGTGTTTGGAAAAAAACCTCACATTCGATACAGAAATCGGTCAAGGGTCAATTCCAAGCGAGCTTACTTGGTTCCGACCTATCGGCGAAATTTTCACTTTGACCCGAAAAATTCCAGTCCATGTTATTCCGTGGTCGACTTTTCTCGATTTGAGACGGAGGAAAATATTCGAGATTTCAGTCGCATCCTACGTTGCTGAAGCGTAGAATCGATTCCGCACGGTCCCTGACTTTCTCGGGCGAGGCTTCCTGAGCCGAGAAACAGTCAGAAAACTGGTCAAAAACGAGCTTTTTCTGACCACTTTTTGACTCTTTCTCTAGAGCGTTTTCAGCGGCTAGCTCGAAGCAAGGGACTTGCGGAGCTATTTCGACTGAAAAATTGCACTCGGCGGGTCAATTCCAAGCGAGCTTACTTGAATTCGGCCCGATCAGCGAACTTTAGATTTTGACGCTAAAAATTTAGTCCATGTAACCCCTGTCGATTTTTCTCGATTTGGGACTGAGAAAAAAATTTCGAGATTTCAGTCGCATCCTACGTAGTTGAAGGCGAAGAATCGATTCCGCACGGTCCCAACATTTGGCGAGGCTCCCTGAGCTAAGAATCAGTCAAAAATTGGTTCAAAACGAGTGTTTCTGACCACTTTTTGTCTCTTTTTTCGGAGCGTTTTCAGCGGATAACTCGTAGCGAGGGACTCAAGGAGCGTTTCCGACTGGAAAATCCCACTCAGCGGGTCAATTCCAAGCGAGCTTACTTGGTTCCGACCCGATCGGCGAACTATCGATTTTGACGCTAATAATTTAGTCCATGTAACCCCTGTCGATTTTTCTCGATTTGGGACTGAGAAAAAAATTTCAAGATTTCAGTCGCATCCTATATAGTCGGTGGCGTAGAATCGGTTCCGCACGCTCCCGACACTCGGCGAGGCTTCCCGAGTCGAGAAACAGTCAAAAGCTGGTCAAAAAGGAGCTTTTCTGACCACTTTTTGCCTGTTTCTCTGGAGCGTTTTCAGCGGATAGCTCGAAGCTAGGGACTCGCGGAGCTTTTCCAACTCGAAAATCGAACACAGCGGGTCAATTCCATGCGAGCTCAGATCCAAAGGAGTCAACGTCACGAGATAATTGATAGGCTTGGAGGACAAGGCGCACATGGCGCACAAGTGCAGTTTCTGCTATTTCGAGAAATACGTGTTTGAAGTTTCGAAATTATACATGGATCCTTATGACGGAATAAATGTTCAAACTGACCTTTTGATGCTTAAAAATTGGAATTTGGAGCGAATTTTTCACAGAATATGCATCATGACTAGTTTTACTGGAAATTAAAACCATCTCAATTTTTTTAAAAACTGCCTGTATGCGCCTTTTTATCTCTGAAATATTTATCAGTGTATAAGTCGCAGGGAGTCAGCAATCACCGGCAATTTGCAAGCTCCGTACTTGTCAATTCGTCAAATTGTAATTACCATAACATCGATATAGTAAAGATTTCTTTACGCCTTCAAATCCAGCGATACTCTCCGCTTTGCCAAGGAGTTAGTTTAGTTGCTTAACCGAACCTAACACAGATTATTGATGGCATTTCACGATCTCGCGAGTGTGCTAGCTTACACCATGTATCCAAGAAGAAGGGGCTAACGTATGTTTGAATTCAAACCATAATAATCCCTACTTCCAATCTCGTTTTTTCACTTTAAAACGATTAAATTTGTTGATTAAACACGAATGGATTGCAATTTGCCGGCGATTGCTAATTGCCTGCAACATATATACCTGAGAATTTTTGTGAAGAAATTAATGAGAAAAAAAAATTACTGACTGAACAATCATAATCACTGCTTGTGGAAATGTTAATTAAACGATACTAAAGCACTTTATAGATGGTGAAAGTGCAGAAGTGCGAATCTCGGAAAACACGATTTTCCAGGAGAGTAAAAAAACTGTCTGCATTCCTCTTTATTGTCGGCAGAAGGGATTAACCTTCTACCCTTCTTATTAATAATTCTTGAGGATGGCAAGAATAAGATATTTTTTCAAACTCCGTCAGCAGTTTCAATAATTTCTCGAACTGTTAGAAAATACGGCAGGAATGCCGAGATTCTCGTTTTTGGCACTAAGAATCGACCCTTCATCAGTAGATTCACATTTTTGCACTTGGTGTTTTAAACTTGTTGGTGGATTTGGATCATTTAAAGACGGAAAAAAGGGTTTCACACTTAAATTTCCTTATCAGATAAGATTTAGTTGGTCATCGATGCTCCATGAATCCATGCTTTACGCTTTCCTAGTTGATCCGTTGATTTCAGGCAAACTGGTCAAAACGAGTGTTTCTGGCCACTTTTGAGTTTTTCTTTGGATCGTCTTCCGCGGATAGCTCGAAGCGAGGGACTCGCGGAGCTTTTCCGACTGGAAAATCGCACTCAGCATGTCATTTTCAAGCGGACTAGCTTGGTTTCGGCCCGTTCGGCGAACTTTTGATTTTGACCATAAAAATTTAGTCCAAGTAATCCTTGTCGATTTTCCTCGATTTTGGACTGAGAGAAAATTTCGAGATATCAGTAGCATCCTACGCACTTGGAGGCGTCAAATCAATTCCGCACGGTTTTGACTCTCGGCGAGGCTCCCTGAGCCGAGAAACATTCAGAAACTGGTCAAAAACGAGCATTTCTGACTCCTTTTTGAATCTTTCTCTGGAGCGTTTTCAGCGGATAGCTTAAGCGAGGGACTTGCGGAGCTTTTCGGACTCGAAAATCGCACTCAGCGAGTCAATTCAAAGCGAGCTTACTTGGTTTTTGCCCGATGGGCGAACTTTCGATTTCGACCCGAAAAATTTAGTCCATGTAACCCATGTCAGTTTTTCTCCAGTTTGGACTGAGAAAAAACGTTTGAAATTTCAGTTGCATCCTACGTAGTTGGAGGCGTAGAATCGATTCCGCACGGTCCCGACTCTCTGCGAGACTTCCTGAGCCGAGAAACAGTCAAAAACGAGCATTTCTGAACACTTTTTGACTCTTTCTCCGTAGCGTTTTCAGCAGATAGCTCTAAGCGAGGGACTCGCGGAGCTTTCGGACTCGAAAATCGCACTCAGCGGGTCAATTCCAAGCGGCCTAACTTGCTTTCGGCTCGATCGGCGAACTATCGATTTTGACGCTAAAAGTTTAGTCCATGTAACCCCTGTCGATTTTTCTCGATTTGGGACTGAAAAAAAAAATTGAGATTTCAGTCTCATCCTACGCAGTTGGAGGCGTAGAATCGATTCCGCACGGTCTTGGCGCTCTGCGAGGCTTCCTTAGCCGAAAAACAGTCAAAAACAGGTCAAAAACGAGCTTTTCTGACCAATTTTTGACTCTTTGGCTAGAGCGTTTTCAGCGGACAGCCCGAAGCGAGGGACTCGCGGAGCTTTTCAGACTGGAGAATCGCACTTAGCGTGTCAATTCCAAGCGAGCTTCCTCGGTTTCAGCCTGATCGGCGAACTTTCGATTTCGACCCCGAAAATTTAGTCGATTAAAGAATTAGGATGCGACTGAAATCTCGATTTTTTTTCTCAGTCCAAAATCGAGGAAAATCGACAGGCGTTACAAGGACTAAATTTTAGAGTCACAATCGAAAGTTCATTGATACGGCCGAAACCACGAAAGCTCGCTTGGAATTGACTCGCTGAGTTCGATTTTCGAGTCAGCAAAGTTCCGCGAGTCCCTCGCTTTGAGCTATCCGCTGAAAACCTTCCAGAGAAAGAGTCAAAAATTGGTCTGAAAAACTCGTTTTTGACCAGTTTTTGACTTTTTCTCGGCTCAGGAAGTCTCGCTAAGAGTCGGGACCGTGCGGAATCGATTCTACGCCTCCAACTACGTAGGATGAGACTGAAATCTCGAAATTTTTTCTCAGTCCAAAATCGAGAAAAATTGTCATGGGTTCCATGGACTGAATTTTTCGGGTCAAAATCGAAAGTTCGCCCATCGGGCCAAAACCAAGTAAGCTCGCTTGGAATTGACTCGCTGAGTGGGATTTTCTAGTCGGTTCCAGAGGGGAGACGGAATTAGGTATTTTGCATCAAGCTCTTTTAGTCCATGAAACCCCAGTCGATTTTTCCCGATTCATTCCGATGAATGAAAATAATCAGAGATTAGTATCAAATCCCATGTAGGTACTTGGAGGCGTAGAATCGATTCCCATTGGTCCCGAGGCTCGGCGGAGCTTTCTTAGCCGAGAAACGGTCAAAAACTCCACTGTTTTTGACCGTTTCGCGAAAGTTCACCGACCGCGCGTTTTTCGCCGATCCAGCGGACCAGCGGACTCGCAGAGCTTTTTAGACCAGAAAATCGGACTCAGCGGGTCATTTCCAAGGGGACTTGCCCGGTTTCAGCCCGATCGGAGAACTTTCGATTTTGACCCCGAAATTTCACTCCATGGAACCCCTGTCGATTTTTCTCGATTTTGGAGGAGAAAAAAAATTTCGAGCTGAGTGTCGGATCTTACATAGTTGGAGGCGTGGAATCGATTCCCATTGGTCCCGAGGCTCGGCGGAGCTTTCTTAGCCGAGAAACGGTCAAAAACTCCACTGTTTTGACCGTTTCGCGAAAGTTCACCGACCGCGCGTTTTTCGCCGATCCAGCGGACCAGCGGACTCGCAGAGCTTTTTAGACCAGAAAATCGGACTCAGCGGGTCATTTCCAAGGGGACTTGCCCGGTTTCAGCCCGATCGGAGAACTTTCGATTTTGACCCCGAAATTTCACTCCATGGACCCCTGTCGATTTTTCTCGATTTTGGAGGAGAAAAAAAATTTCGAGCTGAGTGTCGGATCTTACATAGTTGGAGGCGTAGAATCGATTCCCATTGGTCCCGAGGCTCGGCGGAGCTTTCTTAGCCGAGAAACGGTCAAAAACTCCACTGTTTTTGACCGTTTCGCGAAAGTTCACCGACCGCGCGTTTTTCGCCGATCCAGCGGACCAGCGGACTCGCAGAGCTTTTTAGACCAGAAAATCGGACTCAGCGGGTCATTTCCAAGGGGACTTGCCCGGTTTCAGCCCGATCGGAGAACTTTCGATTTTGACCCCGAAATTTCACTCCATTCCCCTGTCGATTTTTCTCGATTTGGAGGAGAAAAAAAATTTCGAGCTGAGTGTCGGATCTTACATAGTTGGAGGCGTAGAATCGATTCCGCACGGTCTTGACTCTCGGCGAGGCTCTCTGAGCCGAGAAACAGTCAGAAACTGGTCAAAAACGAGCATTTCCGACCACTTTTTGACTCTTTTTCTGGAGCATTTTCAGCAGATAGCTGTAAGCGAGGGACTTGCGGAGCTTTTCGGACTCGAAAATCGCACTCAGCGAGTCAATTCAAAGCGAGCTTACTTGGTTTTTGCCCGATGGGCGAACTTTCGATTTCGACCCGAAAAATTTAGTCCATGTAACCCATGTCAGTTTTTCTCCAGTTTGGACTGAGAAAAAACGTTTGAAATTTCAGTTGCATCCTACGTAGTTGGAGGCGTAGAATCGATTCCGCACGGTCCCGACTCTCTGCGAGACTTCCTGAGCCGAGAAACAGTCAAAAACGAGCATTTCTGAACACTTTTTGACTCTTTCTCCGTAGCGTTTTCAGCAGATAGCTCTAAGCGAGGGACTCGCGGAGCTTTCGGACTCGAAAATCGCACTCAGCGGGTCAATTCCAAGCGGCCTAACTTGCTTTCGGCTCGATCGGCGAACTATCGATTTTGACGCTAAAAGTTTAGTCCATGTAACCCCTGTCGATTTTTCTCGATTTGGGACTGAAAAAAAAAATTCGAGATTTCAGTCTCATCCTACGCAGTTGGAGGCGTAGAATCGATTCGCACGGTCTTGGCGCTCTGCGAGGCTTCCTTAGCCGAAAAACAGTCAAAAACAGGTCAAAAACGAGCTTTTCTGACCAATTTTTGACTCTTTGGCTAGAGCGTTTTCAGCGGACAGCCCGAAGCGAGGGACTCGCGGAGCTTTTCAGACTGGAGAATCGCACTTAGCGTGTCAATTCCAAGCGAGCTTCCTCGGTTTCAGCCTGATCGGCGAACTTTCGATTTCGACCCCGAAAATTTAGTCGATTAAAGAATTAGGATGCGACTGAAATCTCGATTTTTTTTCTCAGTCCAAAATCGAGGAAAATCGACAGGCGTTACAAGGACTAAATTTTTAGAGTCACAATCGAAAGTTCATTGATACGGCCGAAACCACGAAAGCTCGCTTGGAATTGACTCGCTGAGTTCGATTTTCGAGTCAGCAAAGTTCCGCGAGTCCCTCGCTTTGAGCTATCCGCTGAAAACCTTCCAGAGAAAGAGTCAAAAATTGGTCTGAAAAACTCGTTTTTGACCAGTTTTTGACTTTTTCTCGGCTCAGGAAGTCTCGCTAAGAGTCGGGACCGTGCGGAATCGATTCTACGCCTCCAACTACGTAGGATGAGACTGAAATCTCGAAATTTTTTCTCAGTCCAAAATCGAGAAAAATTTCATGGGTTCCATGGACTGAATTTTTCGGGTCAAAATCGAAAGTTCGCCCATCGGGCCAAAACCAAGTAAGCTCGCTTGGAATTGACTCGCTGAGTGGGATTTTCTAGTCGGTTCCAGAGGGGAGAGGAATTAGGTATTTTGCATCAAGCTCTTTTAGTCCATGAAACCCCAGTCGATTTTTCCCGATTCATTCCGATGAATGAAAATAATCAGAGATTAGTATCAAATCCCATGTAGGTACTTGGAGGCGTAGAATCGATTCCCATTGGTCCCGAGACTCGGCGGAGCTTTCTTAGCCGAGAAACGGTCAAAAACTCCAGTTTTTGACCGTTTCGCGAAAGTTCACCGACCGCGCGTTTTTCGCCGATCCAGCGGACCAGGGACTCGCAGAGCTTTTTAGACCAGAAAATCGGACTCAGCGGGTCATTTCCAAGGGGACTTGCCCGGTTTCAGCCCGATCGGAGAACTTTCGATTTTGACCCCGAAATTTCACTCCATTCTTCCCCTGTCGATTTTTCTCGATTTTGGAGGAGAAAAAAAATTTCGAGCTGAGTGTCGGATCTTACATAGTTGGAGGCGTAGAATCGATTCCCATTGGTCCCGAGGCTCGGCGGAGCTTTCTTAGCCGAGAAACGGTCAAAAACTCCACTGTTTTTGACCGTTTCGCGAAAGTTCACCGACCGCGCGTTTTTCGCCGATCCAGCGGACCAGCGGACTCGCAGAGCTTTTTAGACCAGAAAATCGGACTCAGCGGGTCATTTCCAAGGGGACTTGCCGGTTTCAGCCCGATCGGAGAACTTTCGATTTTGACCCCGAAATTTCACTCCATGGAACCCCTGTCGATTTTTCTCGATTTGGAGGAGAAAAAAAATTTCGAGCTGAGTGTCGGATCTTACATAGTTGAGGCGTAGAATCGATTCCGCACGGTCTTGACTCTCGGCGAGGCTCCTGAGCCGAGAAACAGTCAGAAACTGGTCAAAAACGAGCATTTCCGACCACTTTTTGACTCTTTTTCTGGAGCATTTTCAGCAGATAGCTGTAAGCGAGGGACTTGCGGAGCTTTTCGGACTCGAAAATCGCACTCAGCGAGTCAATTCAAAGCGAGCTTACTTGGTTTTTGCCCGATGGGCGAACTTTCGATTTCGACCCGAAAAATTTAGTCCATGTAACCCATGTCAGTTTTTCTCCAGTTTGGACTGAGAAAAAACGTTTGAAATTTCAGTTGCATCGTACGTAGTTGGAGGCGTAGAATCGATTCCGCACGGTCCCGACTCTCTGCGAGACTTCCTGAGCCGAGAAACAGTCAAAAACGAGCATTTCTGAACACTTTTTGACTCTTTCTCCGTAGCGTTTTCAGCAGATAGCTCTAAGCGAGGGACTCGCGGAGCTTTCGGACTCGAAAATCGCACTCAGCGGGTCAATTCCAAGCGGCCTAACTTGCTTTCGGCTCGATCGGCGAACTATCGATTTTGACGCTAAAAGTTTAGTCCATGTCGATTTTTCTCGATTTGGGACTGAAAAAAAAAATTCGAGATTTCAGTCTCATCCTACGCAGTTGGAGGCGTAGAATCGATTCTGCACGTTCTTGGCGCTCTGCGAGGCTTCCTTAGCCGAAAAACAGTCAAAAACAGGTCAACGAGCTTTTCTGACCAATTTTTGACTCTTTGGCTAGAGCGTTTTCAGCGGACAGCCCGAAGCGAGGGACTCGCGGAGCTTTTCAGACTGGAGAATCGCACTTAGCGTGTCAATTCCAAGCGAGCTTCCTCGGTTTCAGCCTGATCGGCGAACTTTCGATTTCGACCCCGAAAATTTAGTCGATTAAAGAATTAGGATGCGACTGAAATCTCGATTTTTTTTCTCAGTCCAAAATCGAGGAAAATCGACAGGCGTTACAAGGACTAAATTTTCGAGTCCGAAAAGCTCCGCAAGTCCCTCGCTTACAGCTATCTGCTGAAAATGCTCCAGAAAAAGAGTCAAAAAGTGGTCGGAAATGCTCGTTTTTGACCATGAACGCGCTGCCACATCTGTTTCTGAACGTCGCGGGTCATCTAGCGTGGAACGCAAGCGCGAGGTAGGCTTCAGCACTACCTTGGCTTACGACTGCGAAATCAGGTACCGCGCGGTAGTGTTGAAGGCAGAAACTAGTCCTCAACCCTAACTCATTTTTTTCCGTGTTTGACCCGAAATGCTTCGTCTAACTTTCGATTTTGACGCTAAAAAATTTAGTCCATATAACCCCTTTAGATTTTTCTCCATTTGGGACTGAGAAAAAAATTTCGAGATATCAGTCGCATCCTATTAAGTTCGAGGCGTAGAATCAATTCCACACGGTCTTGACTCTTGGTGAGGCTCCCTGAGCCGAGAAACATTCAGAAACTGGTCGAAAACGAGAATTTCTGACTCCTTTTTGAATCTTTCTCTCGAGCGTATTCAGCATATAGCTCGAAGCGAGGGAGTCGCGGACCTTTTCCGACTAGAAAATCGCACTCAGCGGGTCAATTCCAAGTTACCTTACTTGGTGTCGGTCCGATTGGCGAACTTTTGATTTTGTCCAGCCGAGAACCAGTCAAAAGCAGGTAAAAAACGAGCATTTCAGACCACTTTATGACCCTTTCTCTGGAGCGTTTTCAGCAGATATAGCTGTGAGCGAGGGACTCGCGGAGCTTTTCCGACTGGAGAATCGCACTCAGCGGGTCATTCCCAAGCGGCATAACTTGCTTCCGGCTCGATCGGCGAATTTTCGATTTTGACGCTTAAAATTTAGTTAATGCCTGCTGTGTTAGCCTGTTGATTTTACTCGATTTTGGACTGAGAAAAAAGATTCGAGATTTCAGTCGCATTCTACGTTGCTGGAAGCGTAGAATCGATTAAGCACGGTCCCGACTCTCGGCGAGGCTTCCTGAGCCGAGAAACAGTAAAAAACTGGTCAAAAACGAGCTTTTCTGACCACTTTTTGACTCTTCCTCTGGAGCGTATTCAGCGGCTAGCTCGAAGCGAGAGACTTGCGGAGCTATTCCGACTGGAAAATCGCACTCGGGGGTCAATTCCAAGCGAGCTTACTTTTTTTCTGCCCGATCAGGGAATTTTCGAACTTGATGTTAAAAATTTAGTCCATGTAACCCCTGTCGATTTTTCTCGATTTGGGACTGAGAAAAAAATTTCTAGAAAGTTGCATCCTACGTAGTTGAAGGCGAAAAATTGATTCCGCACGGTCCCGACTCTCGGCGAGGCTCCCTGAGCTAAGAATCAGTCAAAAATTCGTCCAAAACTAGCGTTTCTGACCACTTTTTGTCTCTTTCTTCGGAGCGTTTTCAACGGATAACTCGTTGCGAGGGACTCGAGGTGCTTTCTCGAATGGAAAATCCACTCAGCGGGTCAATTCGTCAAATTGTAATTACGATAACATCGATATAGTAAAGATTTCTTTACGCCTTCAAATCCAGCGATACTCTCCGCTTTGCCGAGGAGTTCGTTTAGTTGCTTAACCGAACCTTACACAGATTATTGATAACATTTCACGGACTCGCGAATGTGCTAGCTGGCACCATGTATCCGAGAAGAAGGGGCTAACGTATGTTTGAATTCAAAGCATAATAAACCCTACTTCCAATCTCGTTTTTTCACTTTAAAACGATTTAATTTGTTGATTAAACACGAATAGATTGCAATTTGCCGGCATATGCTAATTGCCTGCAACATATACACCTGTGAATGTTTGTGAGGAAATTAATGAGAAAAAAAATTACTGACTGAACAATCACAATCACTGCCTGTGCAAATGTCAATTAAACAACACTAAAGCACTTTATCGATGGTGAAAGTGCAGAAGTGCGAATCTCGGAAAATACGATTTTCAAGGAGAGTAAAAAAACTGTCTGCATTCCTCTTAATGTCGGTAGAAGGGTAAAAATTCTTGAGGATAGCAAAATAAGATGTTTTTTCAAACTCCATCAGCAGAATCAATAATTTCTCGAACTGTTAGAAAATACGGCAGAAATACCGAGATTCGCATTTTTTGGTATTAATATTCTACACTTCATCAGGAGATACGCATTATTGCAATATGTGTTTAAAACTTGTTGGTGGTTTTGGATCATTTCAGGACTCAAAAAAGGGTTGCACCCTTAAAATCCCTTATCAGATAAGATTAAGTTGGTTATCGATGGTCCATCCATCCAAGTTTTACGCTTTCCTAATGGACCAGTAGAAAAAGTACTTATCTTCAATTCTAATTATTCACAGTTAATCAAAGAAAGCTCATTTTATCCGTGCGAAACATTCTAAATTCACAACCGCTTTTGAGAAAGTTCCGATCTTGTAAACGGCGACTCTTTCAGTTTCGCTTCAAAATACGATGACCTAACCAAGGGACTTAAAATACACAATCCGATCCAGCCGCCGGCAGTTTCTTCTTTGAATTAAGACGTAGGTGTCTACGTCTTAATTCAAACAATATAATTAATTGTGTTTTCAAAATGATATTCCTCGGCATTTTTCAAATATGCGGCTCGATTTAAAACCCAAAATTATGAACTTCTTGGTCAAAATCATTCTACGAGGCCACTCACAAAGGATACAGAAGAGCGCCTTCAAATCAATGCGTTAACTTAATGCGAAATTCTGATACCACTATTCGTGCGTCACGGCAGTCATCTTGCATACCCGGCCATTTGAAGGCGAATTATTGACTTCAGACAACGGGGTAAGAATAACAGCAATGCCATTCGATAAACTCCGGGCGGCGGGGCAGCCCCCCTGAACCCTAAGGACCGACCGCGGGGTCAACCCCTGAACCCTAAGGAGCCGACGGGGGTCAGCCCCCTAACCCTAAGGAGCCGACGCGGGGGTCAGCCCCCTGAACCCTAAGGAGCCGACGCGGGGGTCAGCCCCCTGAACCCTAAGGAGCCGACGCGGGGGTCAGCCCCCTGAACCCTAAGGAGCCGACGCGGGGGTCAGCCCCCTGAACCCTAAGGAGCCGACCGCGGGGGTCAGCCCCCTGAACCCTAAGGAGCCGACGCGGGGGTCAGCCCCCTGAACCCTAAGGAGCCGACCGCGGGGGTCAGCCCCCTGAACCCTAAGGAGCCGACCGCGGGGGTCAGCCCCCTGAACCCTAAGGAGCCGACGCGGGGGTCAGCCCCCTGAACCCTAAGGAGCCGACGCGGGGGTCAGCCCCCTGAACCCTAAGGAGCCGACCGCGGGGGTCAGCCCCCTGAACCCTAAGGAGCCGACCGCGGGGGTCAGCCCCCTGAACCCTAAGGAGCCGACGCGGGGGTCAGCCCCCTGAACCCTAAGGAGCCGACGCGGGGGTCAGCCCCCTGAACCCTAAGGAGCCGACGCGGGGGTCAGCCCCCTGAACCCTAAGGAGCCGACGCGGGGGTCAGCCCCCTGAACCCTAAGGGCCGAACGCGGGGGTCAGCCCCCTGAACCCTAAGGAGCCGACCGCGGGGGTCAGCCCCCTGAACCCTAAGGAGCCGACGCGGGGGTCAGCCCCCTGAACCCTAAGGAGCCGACGCGGGGGTCAGCCCCCTGAACCCTAAGGAGCCGACGCGGGGGTCAGCCCCCTGAACCCTAAGGAGCCGAACGCGGGGGTCAGCCCCCTGAACCCTAAGGAGCCGACGCGGGGGTCAGCCCCCTGAACCCTAAGGAGCCGACCGCGGGGGTCAGCCCCCTGAACCCTAAGGAGCCGACGCGGGGGTCAGCCCCCTGAACCCTAAGGAGCCGACGCGGGGGTCAGCCCCCTGAACCCTAAGGAGCCGACGCGGGGGTCAGCCCCCTGAACCCTAAGGAGCCGACGGGGGGTCAGCCCCCTGAACCCTAAGGAGCCGACGCGGGGGTCAGCCCCCTGAACCCTAAGGAGCCGACGCGGGGGTCAGCCCCCTGAACCCTAAGGAGCCGACGCGGGGGTCAGCCCCCTGAACCCTAAGGAGCCGACGCGGGGGTCAGCCCCCTGAACCCTAAGGAGCCGACGCGGGGGTCAGCCCCCTGAACCCTAAGGAGCCGAACGCGGGGGTCAGCCCCCTGAACCCTAAGGAGCCGACGCGGGGGTCAGCCCCCTGAACCCTAAGGAGCCGACGCGGGGGTCAGCCCCCTGAACCCTAAGGAGCCGACGCGGGGGTCAGCCCCCTGAACCCTAAGGAGCCGACGCGGGGGTCAGCCCCCTGAACCCTAAGGAGCCGACGCGGGGGTCAGCCCCCTGAACCCTAAGGAGCCGACGCGGGGGTCAGCCCCCTGAACCCTAAGGAGCCGACGGGGGTCAGCCCCCTGAACCCTAAGGAGCCGAACGCGGGGGTCAGCCCCCTGAACCCTAAGGAGCCGACGCGGGGGTCAGCCCCCTGAACCCTAAGGAGCCGACGCGGGGGTCAGCCCCCTGAACCCTAAGGAGCCGACGCGGGGGTCAGCCCCCTGAACCCTAAGGAGCCGACGCGGGGGTCAGCCCCCTGAACCCTAAGGAGCCGACGCGGGGGTCAGCCCCCTGAACCCTAAGGAGCCGACGCGGGGTCAGCCCCCTGAACCCTAAGGAGCCGACGCGGGGGTCAGCCCCCTGAACCCTAAGGAGCCGACCGCGGGGGTCAGCCCCCTGAACCCTAAGGAGCCGACCGCGGGGGTCAGCCCCCTGAACCCTAAGGAGCCGACGGGGGGTCAGCCCCCTGAACCCTAAGGAGCCGAACGCGGGGGTCAGCCCCCTGAACCCTAAGGAGCCGACGCGGGGGTCAGCCCCCTGAACCCTAAGGAGCCGGACGCGGGGGTCAGCCCCCTGAACCCTAAGGAGCCGAACGCGGGGGTGAGCCCCCTGAACCCTAAGGAGCCGAACGCGGGGGTGAGCCCCCTGAACCCTAAGGAGCCGAACGCGGGGGTCATCCCCCTGAACCCTAAGGAGCCGAACGCGGGGGTCATCCCCCTGAACCCCAAGGATCCGAACGCGGGGGTCAGCCCCCTGAACCCCAAGGAGCCGAACACGGGGGTCATCCCCCTGAACCCCAAGGAGCCGAACGCGGGGGTCATCCCCCTGAACCCCAAGGAGCCGAACGCGGGGGTCAGCCCCCTGAGCCCTAAGGTGCTGAGGAGGAGCCTAAGGAGCCCGATCGCTTAAGGAGCGAAAGCCGGGGGTCATATCAGGTGCATTTAGTCATCCATGAATCAAAAATGAACAATTTCAATCCCAAAAAATCGTCTTTATTCTGTAAAAAATCTTAAAAAATCGATATAACCGATCGATATATTGACTCATAAACGTTAAAACTCGATTTTGCGTGTAAAAATTCGTAAAAATCCGGGGTCTATGACATATTCAATTAAACGTAACCGTAGACACATCAGTTGAACAAGAAAATAGCGAAAAGTGAGGCTAGAGTTTGATCCCTTTGCCCACCCGAAACTCGAAAACGGTTCCTACACTCATCTTGATTTTTTTCCCCTGAGTTTTCTGTTCATTTAAGAACATTTCGACGGTGTAAGTCGGCAATCACGTAACTCGGTTTGCGACGTCGCAGACTTCCTGTCATACTTTATTTTTTTAACGGAAAACTATTCAACGGCAATTCAAAACTTTCTTGATTATTCCTCTCTGTGCGAAGAAAATTTTGTAAAAATTTCAAGGTTTGATATCAATTTGTTCTCCTTTAAAAAAAAATAACATAGAGGCGGAAATTTTCAGACACCACAAACGAGTTATGTGATTGCCGACTTACACCGTCGATTTACATTTTTAAAACGTGACAAATATTTATAAAACCTTTTCCAATCCAAGCGGAGACATGGATATTAATGTCGATGAGCCACAGTTGTGTTGAAAAAATCTATACAAGAATTAATAAAAGAGGGGGAAAACCCAAGAAGCACGCAATATTTGGTCTTAACCCATTTGTACATAGATCTTTTAGAGTCAAATACGTCCAATTTTGATCGTTTTGTTGCAAGTACACCACGCTGCAGTACTGTAAAATCACGAAATATAGAAGATATATTTTAAGTGCTTTGGAAATCATGGAACCACCTTAATATTTACTAAACACGCATTATACTTCCCTGTAATCTTATTTTTCTTTTCATCAATTGAAATTAATCCATGCAATGTGTGCTAACATTTCAAAATAATGCTTTGAAAAACGAAGATTCCCCGACTTTAATAATAGAGCCAAACAGAGCCGAGCGGTACGCTGCGTGCTGCCAGCGCGACGCGCGCATTGGCGCCTACAAACCTAACAGGAGGACCTAACAACAAGCGACCTTACTTGGTTCCTGCCCGATCGGCGAAGTATCGATTTCGAAACTAAAAATTTAGTCCATGCAACCCCTGTCGATTTTTCCCGATTTGGAACTGAGAAAAACATTTCAAGATTTCAGTCGCATCCTATGAAGTTAAAGGCGTAGAATCGATTCCGCACAGTCTTGGCTCTCTGCAAGGCTTCCTTAGCCAAAGAACATTCAAAAACGAGCTTTTCTGACCAATTTTTGACTCTATGTCTAGAGCGTTTTCAGCGGACAGCCCGAAGCGAGGGACTCGCGGAGCTTTTCAGACTGGAGAATCGCACTTAGCGGGTAAATTCCAAGCGAGCTTCTTTGGTTTCAGCCTGATCAGCGAACTTTCAATTTTGACCCCGAATATTTAGTCCGTGGTTCGTACCCCTGTAGATTTTTCTCGATTTGGGACTGAGAAAAAAATTTCAAGATTTCAGTCGCATCCTATGTAGTCGAAGGCGTAGAATCGATTCCGCAGGTTTTTAGCGTCAAAATCGAAAGTTCGCCGATCGAGCCGAAAGCAAGTTATGCCGCTTGGAAATGACCCACTGAGTACGATTTTCCAGTCGAAAAAGCTCCGCGAGTCCCTCATTTCGAGCTATCCGCTGAACACGCTCCAGAGAAAGAGTCAAAAATTGGTCTGAAATGCTCGTGTTTGACCAGTTTTTGACTGTTTCTCGACTCAGGAAGTCTCGCCGAGAAATGGAACCGTGTGGAATCGATTCTACGCCTCCAAAATTCGTTAGATGCGACTGCAATCTTGATTTTTTTTTTATCAGTCCAAAATCGAGTAAAATCGACAGGCGTTACATTAACCGAATTTTAAGCGTCAAAATCGAAATTTCACCGATCGAGCCGAAAGCAACTTAGGCCGCTTGGAAATGACCCGCTGAGTGCGATTTTCCAGTCGGAAAAGCTCCACAAGTCCCTCGCTTTGAACTATCCGCTGAAACGCTCCAGAGAAAGAGTCAAAAATTGGGCAGACAAACTCGTTTTTGACCAGTTTATAACCTTATCCCGGCTCAGGATGTCTCGCCATGAGTCGGGACCGTGCGGAATCGATTCTACGCCTCCAAATACGAAGGATGCGACTGAAATCCTGAAATTTTTTCTCAGTCCAAAAAAGAGAAAAATCGACATATGGATTACATCGACTAAATTTTTCGGGTCAAAGGCGAATGTTCGCGGATTGGGCCGAAACCAGGGAAGCTCGCTTGGAATTGACCCGCTCAGTGCGATTTTCCAGTCGGAAAAGCTCCGCGAGTACCTCGCTTAGAGCTATCCGCTTAAAACGCTTTAGAGAACGAGTCAAAAAGTGGTCAGAAAAGCTCGTTTTTGACCAGATTTTGACTGTTTCTCGGCTTCGGAAGTCTCGCCGAGAATCGGAACTGTGCGTTTGCGGTATTCAAAAATCTCCGCTCCCATCTTACTTTTTGGCGGAGAGCAAAGCAATTTCATTCCTTGGATTTTCCACACAGTTTTCTTCACGCAGACGAAAAATCCCGGGGTTTTAAAAAATTGACGTTGAGTGGTTTTCATGATAAAATAATGTATGACAGGAAGTCTGCAACGTTACAAACTGAGATACGTGGCCTCGTCGTTTCACCGTCTATTTGGGTTCATTACTACACAGATCGATGTTAATGTCAACCTGCGATAACTATGAGAGATGAACAAATTTTCACTTTGTGTGCGTCGTTTTTCCATCTTTTTAATCCATGAAATCGAAGAAAAAAAAAAAAAAAACATTTACCATCCAATTTTTGTTGTTACAGATAGGTTACTTCTACGTTTGCCGTTACGCATAAAATCGGCCACGTTTAATAGAGATACATCTAGTCGCTTTCAGTTTGGACCAGGTTTCAGGTTTGAAGTTTCATTTATTCATAAAACTTAGGTAATGTTAAATGTGAAGTTTAACGTGCTGTCAGGCTTAAAAATGTTTTCTCGACTTTGAATTTTAGCCAGGACACGATGTAAGACTATTTGCATTAAACTACTTCAAACACTTCTCTTTTCAAAATGCGGCATAGTAACTGGTAAGTTCCTGCTGAATCTGGTCCAATTCGTTGCTCCTATGGCGTAAGGGTGTATCTCAAATTCCGCATGAGTCCCGGCACATTGGTTTTGAAGCAAAAAAAAAAAAAAAAAAATGCGACAAAAATGTACCATAAAATGGTTTGCTCGGGGTGAGTCCATGGTACGTGCACACTTAAAATCGCGAAACAATCAAAATCTTGGCTAGTGCTATTTTCGAAATACGCGCTTTGAAATTTTCATAGTAAATGGAACTTTTCTACTGATCTTGATCCACTTTTTATTTATTTGTACATTGAATCGGTGTTGATCGGTTCACGTTTTTATTTTTTGTTCGAATCAAGTCGATCGAATACATGCCCTCTCTTTACACGCACACTTCCTTTCATACTCTTTTTTTTAACCGAAAAATTCGCCTTCTGCTGCGTCTGCGGCAATTGTTGTTACGAGTATGCGGTGCGTGCTGGTTACATGTAGGTGTAAGGTTTCAGGTAGTTACATACTCGACTCTTTGATGGCGTTTTATGTGCGAGAGCAATTGCGCAGTGCGAGAGGGTCTGTACGAGCGACATGAATCGAACGAAAAATGAAAACGTTAACCGATCAACACCGATTCAGTGTACAAATAAATAAAAAATCGGATCAAAATCAGTGAAAAATTTGCATTTACTATGGAAATCTCAAATCGCGTATTTCGAAAAAAGGATCAGTCAAGATTTTGATTTTTAGCAATTTTACGTGTACACGTACCATAGACTCGCCCCCTGCAAACCATTTTTGGATACAATTTTGTCGCCTTTTTTTTATCTTTTAGATAAAAAATCTCGGCGGATTTTGAGTTTTCAGCAAAAAAAGGACGATCGCCCCTGCGCATGAGTCTAAAGGATCATTCTAAACCCAAAAATCGGCAAAATTAAGAGAAATGAAAGCAGAATAGTGTTTGGAAAAAAACCTCACATTCGATACAGAAATCGGTCAAGGGTCGATTCCAAGCGAGCTTACTTGGTTCCGACCCTATCGGCGAAATTTCCATTTTGACCCGAAAAATTTAGTCCATGTTATCCGTGTCGATTTTTCTCGATTTGGGACGGAGAAAAATATTCGAGATTTCAGTCGCATCCTACGTTGCTGGAAGCGTAAAATCGATTCAGCACGGTCCCGACACTCTGCGAGGCTTCCTGAGTCGAGAAACAGTCATAAGCTGGTCAAAAAAGAAGCTTTTCTGACCACTTTTTGCCTGCTTCTCTGGAGCGTTTTCAGCGGGTAGCTCAAAGCCAGGGACTCGCGGAGCTTTCCAGACTCGAAAATCGAACTCAGCGGGTCAATTCCAAGCGAGCTCAGATCCAAAGGTGTCAACGTCACGAGATAATTGATAGGCTTGGAGGACAAGGCGCACATGGCGCACAAGTGCAGTTTCTGCTACTTCGAGAAATACGTGTTTGAAGTTTCGAAATTATACATGGATTCTTATGGCGGAATAAAAGTTCAAACTGACATTTTGATGCTTAAAAATTGGCATTTTGGAGCGAATTTTTCACAGAATATGCATCAAGACTAGTTTTACTTGAAATTAAAACTATCTCAATTTTTTTAAGAACTGCTTATTGTATGCGCCTTGTTATCTCTGAATTATTTATCAGTGTATAAGTCGCAGGGAGTCAGCAATCGCCGGCAATTTGCAAGCTCCGTACTTGTCAATTCGTCAAATTGTTTTTACGATAACATCGATATAGTAAAGATTTCTTTACGCCTTCAAATCCAGCGATACTCGCCGCTTTGCCAAGGAGTTAGTTTAGTTGCTTAACCGAACCTAACACAGATTATTGATGGCGTTTCACGAACTCGCGAGTGTGCTAGCGGGCACCATGTATCCAAGAAGAAGGGGCTAACGTATGTTTGAATTCAAAGCATAATAATCCCTACTTCCAATCTCGTTTTTTCACTTTAAAACGATTAAATTTGTTGATAAAACACGAATAGATAACTCGAAGCAAGGGACTCGCGGAGCTTTTCCGACTGGAAAATCGCACTCAGCGGGTCATTTCCAATCGAGCTTCCTTGGTTTCGGCTCGACCGGCGAACTTCCGATTTTGACGCTAAAAAATTTAGTCCATGTAACCCCTGTAGATTTTTCTCGATTTGGGATTGAGAGAAAAATTTCGAGATTTCAGTCGCATCCTGCGCAGTTGGAAACGTAGAATCGATTCCACACGGTCCCGACACTTGGCGAGGCTTCCTGAGCCGAAAAACAGTCAAAAACAGGTAAAAAACGAGCTTTTTCCACCACTTTTTGACTCTTTCTCTCGAGCATTTTCAACAGAAAGCTCGAAGCGTGTGTCTCGCGGAACTTTTCCGACAGGAAAATCTTATTCAGCGGGGCAATTCCAAGCGAGCTTACTTGGTTTCACCCCGTTTGGCTAACTTTCAATTTCACGGAAAAAAATCAGGGTAGGGTTCGGCACTACCTATGGGTAGTTTTAGGGTTGGTAGTCCTGAGGAACAGAACATGTATTCGTCAACGCTACCTGTCGCTGTTCGTAGCGCCTACCCGCCGCTTGACTGCAACACACACGGCAAGCTTGTCTCCACAAGTAGAATTTCTCTTGCGGAAGGCTAGAATGTCCGGGATGCGTATGCGCCGTGGACTGCTCGACTATCGTCATCGTATTCGCCTCGGACGAGGAAAGAAAACATGGCTGCCCCGCGTCGCGTTGCCCAGTCCGGCGCTTTATTTAAAGTAATAGTTTAATACTATGAGAAAAGAATCAACACCCGAAAACTCCGATTTTCCTTGACATAAGCAAGCTGGCCAGGACGGCCTAGTGGTTAGCGTGTCTGACTCTAGACCCATAGATCCCGGGTTCGAATCCCGGTGGTGGCGACAAATTTTCACCGAACTGACGAGTGAATCTGCAGAAACAGATTCTACTCGACCTTAATCCCTGAAAATTTGAAAGCCGGAGCTATGGAGCATGAATGTTCTAAAAGTCTCCCTGATGCCCGTTGACAATCAAATAATTTCTTTGTAAAAACTCGTGTCTATAGCTAGCTATGGCTTCCTGAGCAACAAAAAAAACAGGAAGAAAAGCCAAATAAACTGCAAGAAAAATTTTAAAAAATAAAAAATTAAAAAAAAAATAAAAATAATTGAAAAAAACTATATTGTGCGCAGTGAAATTATGCTCTACGGGTATAATCAGATTTTTTCGCACATTTTGGCAACTTTGCATCAAGTAGGCTTCAGCCCTACCGGATCTATCCTTGGAGCCTTCTGTTTCTGCACGGTCTTGGCGCTCTGCGAGGCTTCCTTAGCCGAAAAACAGTCAAAAACAGGTCAAAAACGAGCTTTTCTGACCAATTTTGACTCTTTGGCTAGAGCGTTTTCAGCGGACAGCCCGAAGCGAGGGACTCGCGGAGCTTTTCAGACTGGAGAATCGCACTTAGCGTGTCAATTCCAAGCGAGCTTCCTCGGTTTCAGCCTGATCGGCGAACTTCGATT
>JANLIY010000727.1:0-25313 GCA_029490685.1 Schizonepeta tenuifolia
TAAAGGTCACACCAAAGGCTACGGTACCCTTGAAACCAATCACGTGTCTATTTCAATGTTTCATATGTTGATGGATTGAAGCATAACTTGCTCTCCATCAGCCAATTCTGTGATAATGGTTTCTCTGTCAAGTTTGATGCGCAGGGCTGCAGGGTCAAAAATGTCAGAACAAAGCAAGTCATATTGTTGGGAAATCGATCCCAACCGGGAATGTCTACTATGCAGATTGGAATAGTAGTCCTCCTGACACCTGTTTATCGAAGAGCAGTTCAGATGTGAGCTGGCTGTGGCACAAAAGGCTCAACCATCTGAATTTCAAGACAATGAACCGCCTTGCGAGACAGGAACATGCAAAGGGAATTCCGAACCGTGTGTTTTCACCAACACATATCTGCAGTGCGTGTCAGCTGGGAAAGCTCGCTAGATCCTCCTTTCGGTTGAAAACGATTCCATCAACCGACCGAGTATTGCAGCTGATCCATATGGATCTCTTCGGGCCTGTTACTCCCAAGAGCATGAATGGTAACGAATATACACTTGTTGTTACTGATGATTTCTCTAGGTACACGTGGACCATTTTCATGCGTCACAAGAGTGAAACCCGAGATGAGCTACCCAAGCTGATGGATCGGATATCTAACCAACAAGAGATGAAAATCATTTCTATCCGATCAGACCGTGGAACCGAGTTCCTCAATGAAACCATCATCGAATACTGCGAGAAGCACGGAATCACTCATCAAACATCGGCTGCTCGTACTCCACAACAGAATGGAGTAGCCGAGCGAAGAAACCGAACGCTGAAGGATGCTGCTACATCCATGTTGACAAGCTCAGCTCTGCCAAAGAGATTTTGGGCGAGGCAATCAACACAGCATGCTACACCCAGAACCGGTCTCTTCTGACCAAGCGGTTGGGAAAGACTCCATATGAACTATGGAGACGCAGGAAGCCTGATATTTCATATTTTGCGTTTTTGGTTCTAAGTGTTATATTCACAACAATGGGAAGACTCAGTTAAAAACTTTTGACGCCAAGGCTTTGAAGGGCATATTTCTCGGATATGCCGCTCGGATCAAGGCTTATAGAGTTTTTAACAACAGTTCTCGTGTTGTGGAGATAACACCTCATGTTAGTTTTGATGAATCTACTTTTGAGTGCAGGGAACAGGCTAAAGGACAACAAGCAGATCCACATGTTCCACCAGCTCTCACCAGATCGCAGGTTCTAAGGCAGAAGAATCTGGCTGAACCATTGATATGGGCAACCGAGGATGATGATCCTTGTTCCTCTGAAGATGAATGTGAGGACTCCAGCTCATCTCAAGGGGGAACTTCAGCTGATGTTACTCCAACTGCATCAGCATCCGAAGCCCAACTGAGCCCGGTTCAAGATATTATCCATGTTGAGGATCCAGACTCAACAGCAGATAAATCACCAGTTCTGAAGATCCCAGCATCTCCCACGGGCTCAGGTTATCCCATCCTCTGAAATTACGGAACAGCCACTGTTGGAAAGAAGAAGGAAGACGCAACAAGAGATGGTATGAAGATCATTCCAAGGACAACATCATCGGAGATCCAGCCAAAGGTGTGCGTACTAGGAGCAGAGTTGCAAATCCAGACTCAGCTGAGAAAGATTCCAGCATTTACGCCCAATATGCTGAGGAGTTGGCAGTTCTGGAGGAGTTCGAGCAAGCCGGAGATGTTGTCATGATTTCATGTTACGTAGCTGATGTGCCAGAGCCGAAGAATGTTATGGAAGCTCTCAACTGTGTTCATTGGACAACAGCCATGCAAGAAGAGCTGAATGAATTTCTACGCAACTGTGTATGGGAGTTGGTAGAAAGACCAAATGGTGTTCAAGTCATTGGATTAAAGTGGATTTTCAAGAACAAGAGAGACGCCATTGGATTCATCGTGAGAAACAAGGCAAGGTTGGTAGCTCAGGGATATTGCCAACAAGAAGGAATTGATTTCGAGGATTCCTTCGCGCTTGTTGCAAGGTTGAAAGCCATCCGAATATTTCTAGCCTATGCCGCATTTCACAAATTCAAGATTTATCAGATATATATGAAGTGTGCTTTCCTCAACGGTGATATTAAGGAAGATGTTTATGTTGAACAGCCTCCCGGTTTTGAGACTGGTGATGGAAGAGTGTATAAGTTGAAGAAAGCAATCTATGGATTGAAGCAAGCACCTAGGGCTTGGTATAACACTCTCTGTGGTTTTCTTCTGAACTCGGGGTTCAAACGAGGGTCAGTTGACAAAACACTGTTCACCATAAAAGTTGGAGAAGACATACTTGTTGTTCCAGGTCAGAGGAGTTGTGCAAGAAATTCTCAACTCTCATGAAGGAGAAATTCAAAATGTCGATGATGGGTGAGATGAATTATTTTCTTGGGCTACAGGTGAAGCAGTCACCAAAAGGGATTTTTATTAATCAGTCCAAATATACAAAGGAGCTCATCGCAAAGTTCGGATTGCAGACAAGTAAAACCACAAGGATCCCGATGAATACTAACTGGAAGATTGAGCCCGGATCTGAGGGAAAACTCGTGGATGCCAGTAAGTATAGAGAGATTATTGGTTCTTTACTATATCTAACCGCCAGTCGGCAAGATATATCTTACGCGGTTGGAGTGTGTGCTCGGTTCCAAGTTCAACCGAGGGAAGCACACATGTTGGCAGCAAAGAACATCATTAAGTATCTGAAGGGTACTGTTGATGTTGGGTTGTGGTACCCAGCCGACGACAATATCCAACTATCCGGATACTCAGATACGGATCTAGCCGGAGATCGGTTGGACAGGAAGTCCACATCTGGACACTGTCAGTTCATGGGAAGCAAGCTAGTTTCATGGTTTTCCAAGAAACAAGCATGTGTTGCCACTTCTACAACCGAGTCAGAGTATATGGCTGCTGGTAGTTGTTGCATACAAGTGTTGTGGCTCAAGCAATAGCTGAGAGATTATGAAGTAGCAACTGGACAGGTTCCCATCCATTGTGATAGCTCAAGTGCCATTGCTATCTCTTTGAATCCTGTTCACCATTCTCGGACGAAGCACATTGACATCCGACATCATTTTATCCGAGATCATATTGAGAAGAAGGATGTATCTGTGGAGAAGATTCCAACTGAGATTCAGAGAGCTGATATCTTCACCAAACCTCTAGCCGAAGCACGATTCAAGATGTTATCTGATCTCCTTGGATTGTTGGATCCATCAGATGAGGAATCAGCCGAGGTGAAGAGATAGATATCCATTTGAGGGGCAAGCTCAGATGAAGGGGGAATCTCAGATGCGGATCGCCATCTGAAGACATCAGACGTCAGCTGAACAGATGAACTCGAGTCAGCTGATGGCATGCCGCAACATTGGAACACAGCTGATTCCGACATCAGCTGGCAGGTATCATTTATGGCTGCAGATGTTTTAAATGAGAATGTTTGAAATAAATTCAAACATTCCTGAGCATGTCAAATAGATTAAAATAGCCATCATAGCGCATTTAATGTAAAGTACGGCTGAACATCAATAGCCTTACTTTATAGTGCGATTGGGCTGACACAAAAATAGTTCACCTTCTCACGCGCACATGTTGGAACTCGAAATGTGATGTTAGTCAAAGTTAGTCAACAGTCCCGAGATCTCAGCCGTTGATGGATTCGCGCCATTCAATCTTGGCCATCTATTTCAAACGACCCACTAACCTATAAAAGGCGGAAAATTAGGAAGTGATTTCTTACCTTTTACACTTGTGTTTATCTGCATAACTGTTCATCTTCGTCTCTGAATTTGTTTCACCATTTTCGGCTAAGTTCTTCACTTCTTCTCCTATATATAAACCTCACTGGAATACTAAATGACACCAAAAGCTTCATCTCAAGGAAAGAAGATGGCATCATCGAGACCAGCTCTTGTCCCTTCATCATACGAGGAATCATATGACATGATGATATCCAGAATCCACTTCGAGCAGATTCTGTCAACAGAAGCTCTGGACTCACCGGCGTTATCCCCTCTCGCCGATCTTCTTAGGGATAATGGTCTTCTTGAGTGGGCGATGCTCTTTCCCACCCACTTGCTCAGGCATCAAGTCGGAGAATTCTACATGAACCTGCAACACGAACAGGGAGTAGGCCTTGTTTCAGAAATCTCCTGTCGACAGCGCGACGTTCCTGCCAGAACTGTCCGCCGTGTCAACTTTCACCTACTGGTTTCCAAGTTGCTACGCTCCATCATTCCACCAAATCTGACTGCCACGGACACCGTCGAGAACATCACAGATGCAGATGCAAATCTATTTCTGGAGAATACTCTTATCACTGTAGAAAGATTGAGGAGCAACATGCAGAGAACAAAGTTGAAACCCGAACATCGACTTCTATTCGATGTTGTATCCAAGGTTGTCTTTGGATACAGTGGAGCCTTTGGAGATATCAGCCGACCCAAGCTCAAGCAGCTGATAGCTTTGGAGCACAAGCACAACATCAACTGGTTCAAGTACTTCGAACACCAGTTGACAATGGAGAAGTAGAAGATTTCAGAAACTATAACTGATTCCGGGGAAAAGTTGTTGAGTGTTAAGGGAACTCTCAACTTTGGAGTCAAAATATCTGCCCTGATACTTCTCACCACGAAGGATCAGAACTTGGTGTGGGAAAACAGTGAGGAGACACCAGTCAAGAGGCAGATGTTGTTCCCAACAACCAAGAAAGCTCTTGATGTGATTCGGAGTGTCTACACTCCCAAAGACAAAAGGGAAGCTATGAAATCAGCTGAGGAGAAATATACAGCTGAGGAGCTGCCTCCAGCTATCGGGCACTCTTCCAAATCGACAGCTGCACGCCGACTCAGAGATGAGTCAGATAAGGATCAAGAGGAGGAGCCGCGTAAGAAGAAGTTGAAGGTTCGTATCAAGAAGTCAGTTGCAAAACCAGCTGAGGAGGTACCAACTGAGGAGGTACCATCTGAGTCGAGTCACTCAGTTGACAAGGATGCTTTTGAAATTGTTCCTCGTGAAAGTGGAACTAGGAAGGAGAGGTCTCCCCATCAAGATGAGATGGAAGGGCTGGAAACCGATCCGGAAGATGAGCCGAACATGTCCTCGGATGCAGCTTCTTCATCCAAGGAATCCGACGATGTTCCATCCTCCCCCACGGCAGGAGCTGATGTCGTACAGTACAAAGAAGCTCACTCAACTGAGCATCAGTCAGAAATTCCGAGCTCCCCTCTCGATGCCAACATTACAACCCAGTCAGAAATTCCGAGCTCCCCGCTCGATGCCAACATTGCGACCGCTTCTTTGGCCAATGTTGAGGAAACCCTTGAACCGATTCCTTATGAAAATCTCTCTCCCTCCCCCATTGACGAAGAGGCTGATCGTCAAGCTGTCGCGCTAATTGATGAAGGCAAGTTGGCATATTGCTTTCAGAAGCTGATTGGAATGTTCCCCGAGGCGCGCGACATGCCCACCTTTGCCACGCTCGGAACTGAGCTGTTGTATCAATTCAACATCATTTTCAGCCATTGGTACGTCAAGGAAGATACCATCCGGATACACAGCTGGAACCAGCTCAAGGCAGATGAGTCCCGTCTGAGGGAATACTTCAATTATACCAACCTTGAGGTTGCGTACAACAACAAGATCGCACTGCTGACTCGCCGTCTGGATGTCAGCAAGGCAGAAGGAAGAGACACAAGGGAGACAGCAGAACAAGATTGTGTCACTTTCCTTGACAACATGCTGACCAAGTCTGCTGATTTCGTAGATGATCTTGACGCAGCCGCAGCAGCAGCAAAGCAGGAAGAAGAAGATCTTCAACAGTACCTGGCCAATCGCCAAGTCATGGTTACTGTTGAACAGCCCACACCCTCTGATCAACCAGCACCAGCTGATCAGCCAGCACCCTCCTCGGATGAAATATGCAAGCTGATCGTTGAGAGAGTCAACCAGCTGAGGAAGGAGATGATAGCCAACATCCAGCTCAACCGTGAAGAACAGCTGAGGATGATAGAGGCTCAGGATGAGAAGAATAAGAAGTTGCAGAAAGAGCATGATGCGATCAAGATAAAGCTGGATGACTTCTCAACATCCACCAGCAAAGACATCAATGACTTGAAGACAACAGTTCATGGAATCAAATCAGACCTGAACGTGTTCAAGTCCATCTCAGAATCCAATCTTGCAAAATCTCAAGAGACGCAAGACAAAGAATGGGATTCCCGGTTCGAACAGAAATGGGCTGAGATCGTCGCCTTTCAAACTGAAGTCACTGAAACCTTCGCCGCCATGAAGAAACCTGACCAAGAGCGTCGTGACAATGAACTAGCAAAGAAGGTTGATGTGGAATGCGCTGTAGATGAACTATTCAACCGGATCCAGCAGGCTGAACAACAACTCACTTCTCTGGATGGCTCAGTCGCAAGCCTTATTGCTGATGCCAAAAGGGGGGAAGATGAGACGCAAGCTGAGGAAGGGATGACAATCGGAAAGGAATCTCAGCTGAAGAAGACCTAGTCGAAGAAGATAGCTCCAAAGAAGTCCGCTCCGAAGCCAACCGACAAGAAACAACAGCTGAAATCTATTGTTGTCGGAGGTGAAGAAATGGCTAAGGACATGGAGCAGGCGAAGGAGTATGGAGTCTCCTACAACTCCATAGCCGAGATTGCAGCCGAGCTCGATGCTGAACTCGACGGTATTACAACCGAAGAGTGTATTGTTGCTGCTAAAGCTATGGATGTTCCGGAGAAGGATTACATGAACCCGGAATGGGTGAAGAAATTTGCTGCCAACCAAGCAACAAGAGTGAACAAGTTCGAGGAAGAGCTTGCCAAGGTTACCAACAACTTGGATAGAAATGTTGCCTCCCGCAGCCGACGACGCATTGAGAAACATCAGGTGAAGGCTGAAGCAAGAGTGAAGCAGCAAAGATTGCCGGGAAAGATCAAGCTTCAGGGACGCTTCAAGCATGTTGACAAATGGATGCCGGCAGAATGGAATGATGATTGGGAATCATTCAAACAAGAATTTGTGAATGATTTCTACTACAGGAAGGTGTTCGCAACTGAGGATCCAAGAAGAGCTTTCAAAGAAGCCCTAACCGAGCTTCACTCTGGGGATCCGGGCATGTTCAGCCAGTTCAGACGAGCTATGATTGATGCAAAGCTGGACATGAATACCGTCCTTGTCCCTCAGAAGGTCACTTATCTTCCTCCATTCATTCCAGACACAAGAAATCCTAACAGGCAGAAGATCGCAGCTGAAGCCAGGAAAGTCTGTCAGGAACATGGAGTGGATATCTCGAAGGAGTCAGATGCCAAGAGAGAAATTTTTGTCAGGATTTTCGGCAAGTATGGGCTGAAGTATTGGCTGAGATAGAGTTTTTGAGCCACTGATGTATTTGATTTCTATGCTTATCTGTGTAAACACATCAGTTGTAATGAAAACTTTCATCATATATCTGATTCACCTTGACGTACAATTTTCCAGTTGTCCAAGCTCTGAATCGCAAAGTTATTTCAATACATGTTATAACTGTGCTAACCCTTTGATGTTTAATCTTATAGACTGTCTAGAATTTCAGCTGAGATTATAGATAGGTCAGTAGGGTTTAGATCAGTAGGGTTTTGGCATCATCAAAAAGGGGAAAATTGTTGGGAATTTATTAAAGTTTTGATTGATTCCAAAACCAACTGACCCCAACCGAGTAGATGTTGCCATATCCTAATGTTAGTTTTTAGGCTCGCTGTTTGAGCAATGTTCAGATTTTATCTTTACAGGACTCTAGTTGAAGACGGCAACATGGCCATACTCGGATAGAACTTCAGATGAAAATTCAGATGTGGAACATCAGATGTAAGAAAGACAACTGAGCGTTCAAGCCAACCGTTCGGATATAGAACATCAGATGAAAGAAAACATCTGAGTAATCAATTGTTCCTCTTCAGACAGAATGTCAGATGAAGGTAGCAATCAAATGGAACATCAGCAGAAGACCACTCGGATGAAGATCAAACGTCTCAACCGACTAATCAATGTTGAAAGACAAAGGTTGAAATTTGAATTTCAAATAGGAAGTCACGTGAAGGTTTGACGTTCTATCATTACCTCATTTGGCCCAACACAAGGTTGTCTCAGAAGGAAAGCAGAAGTTCACAGTTGCCAAATCGGGAAAATCTGCAGAGATGAGAGACAAGCCATCGCTTTCACAGAACAGAGATCAATGGCTCTTCCAACGGCTAGTTGATTCTCACCGCCTATAAATAGAGGCATTCATTCATTTATCAAAATAACAAGAAGATAGACAAGAGACAGACGAGCAAAAGAACGACGATATACTGCGCACGAGCTAAACTGCAATTATTCTCTTTCTAAGAACATCACCAGCTGAGAGTTCATAGAGAGTTAGAATCTGTCTTAGTGTTTTCGATCTTAGTTTGAGTCTTCATTCGTTCAAGCTTAGATCCTAGCTCACTTCTTTGTTCGAGCTAGTAGTTGGAAAACTCACCCTTATGCACATCCCCTAAAAAGGTTGTTAGGATCCTGCTCTTCCCGAAATTGAGTAGAAAGGTAGATAAGTACCCGCAAACTTATCTGTAAGGTTGATAAGTACCCGCAAACTTATCTGTACGGTTGCAAAGCCCGCGTAAGCTTTGTGGTAGCTGTCCTAAAGAATTTGGACTGAGTTGTGTGGACTCACAACTCCCCGTGGACGTAGGAGTTCTCTCCAAACCACGTAATTCCTTTGTATTGTGTTTTTTGTTCAGTTACTTTCTGATTTCTAACTGTCCAACTAATCAGCACTCAAAACTGCATTTTTTTTACATTTTAACTGATTTGGTTGTTGACCGACCTTGCATCTGAGCGTGAGTTGTTTTATACGAGTTGTTTTTGTATCCACCACATTCCGCACAGCACCACTCTTCCAGCTGAGTTTTCTTACTCAGTTGTGATTCCAGCTGAGTCTCATTACTCAGTTGTGATATTTTTCGGGGGTTGTTTTTAAAATTCCTATCTGGTGTATCCCCCCCCCATACACCAGAACTCGTATCGGGATCATCACCATATAGGAAAGAGACGATTTGTTATTTTGCGAACCTTGGCATGGTGCTAATATTTGAGAGAATATAACCATATTTTATATTATTTTTTTCTATGTCGAAATTAACAAATATTCTATTTTCCCGAGTAGAAGAAAAGAACGACCAATCACGAAACGTACTTCTTATTGATTTTGGTACTTACCATATATATTCTTATATTTAAGATATGCTTTGTTTAATATTTTCTATAGGATGAATGTGACGATAAATATCCTACATGATGAAATTAATATAAAATAAAAAAAATATTAGTTGAACTGTCAGTTCGAAATCGGCTCGTCTACCCCTAAGATTTCGGGTCAGAATCGGCTCATCGTTAACTATTTCTATGGGCACCTCTAATATAAATAATATAAGATAAAGAAATTAAATTAAATTTCAAGTATGAGTATAAAATTGTATAATTTTTAAAACTCGTTTAAATTCATATGTGTCATTTTATTTAAGTTTTTTAAATAGTACTTTTATAAATAAAAGAAGAAAGAAAAACTTTAAGGATCAATGACTATCATTGGGAGTAAAATAATGTTAGAAAATATATAAAATAATTTATAAGATTTTATAGACTTTTATTCGGCTAATTAAAAAATTGGTCAAATTAAATTTGTAGTGCAAATAAAATGAAAATACACAATGACTGAGTATTTATAAATGTGAATGGGCTTTTTCAATTTTTTTAGTATTTTTAAGGTTGTTGTTGTTAATTGAGATTTAGGTTTTATTAATTAGATTTTAGTAAATAGATAATCGTTTTGTTACCCACCGTGGGTACACAACTTAACATGTTCATCATTGATGTGCAGTGAGGGAAAAGACCTAACTTTAGAATTTATACGTAGATATTGTCCCTTTTTAATGAAATAATAAAAATATAATTATTTATTTAGCCAACTAATTAATTGACAAAATTAAATTGTGGTACAAAATAATTGTGGGATCGAGAATATACATTAAATCTAGGTAATTAAAAGTCTTTCAAATAGGCGGAATTTCATTAGAAAAATGATGTGGGATAAAAGATTTATAATAATAATAATAATAATAATAATAATAATAATAATAATAATAATAATAATAATAATAATAATAATAATAATAATATGATTAAAAAAATAATATATATATTAATGTGTACTATATGGAAGACGAGATTGAGATGAAATTTGAAATTTTCTTTCCATATTAAATATATATGTATACACTATATTAAAATCTGATAAATATTAATTTTGAATATTTGATTTTGTTAAGATTTTGTTTTCATGTCATATACTCCCTCCGTCCATTAATTCTGTACCCATTTGGTGCTGGCACGAAGCTTAAGAAAAGCTGATAAAGTGGAGTTGGTGGGATAAAGTTGTTTTTGAGGGATAGTGATAAAATAGTAGTTAGTGGAATAAATGTTGTTAGTGGTGGGCCCATAGTGAAAAAGGTAGTGATAAAGTGGTAGTTAGTGGAATAAAGGTGTGGGTCCAAGTGGCAAAGGGTAGAAAATAACATGAATTAGTAAGGGTAGATGGGTACTTTTATACAAATGGGTACAGAATTAATGGACAGATAAAATGAGGCAAGTGGGTACAGAATTAATGGACGGAGGGAGTATAATATATAGAATATAAATATGATAAATATTGATTTAAATTCAGAAAATTTGAGAAATTTAGATAAATAGAAATGGAGGAATACGAGGGGTGCCACATAAAATTTTTTTTACGAAAAGTTATTTTCGTTTATATAATAATAATAATAATAATAATAATAATAAATAGATAGATAGATAGATAGATAGATAGATAAATAGATAGATAGATAGATAGATAGACGTTACTTACAGTAATAGTGGGATATGGTTCGGACGATTCAAACTGGCTAATTGAAATTAATTTGATTCTGAAAAAAGTCAGTGGTATTCTAATAGTCTTATCCACGTCAGATAATTGTTTTAAAGATGGACACGTCAGATTTAGGAGCAGAAATTGTTGATAAACATTTTGAGAGATGAATGATCGATCAATCTCTGCTTTCCCTTTTGTTATCCACAGATATTTACATTCGACGCAGATAGATATCATTTCTCCTCAACTCAACAAAACCATGCATTCTTCTGCTCGACTTTTTCACCACAATCTCACGCCACCTAAACCCCTCCCGCCGCCCTCCGCCTCCGCAACTCCTCCCTATCCCAATCCCAACCCCCTTCTCCGGCGAGATTTTCTCTCCTCATCCTTGCTTCTACTAGGAGTCGCCACCGACCCACTCAGAGCCGAAACTGTCAATAATGCCCCTTCAATTTCCGTCTGCCCTCCTCTCGCCCCCACCAAGCAGGCATTCCTCGATATATCTATCGACGGAGAGCCTATCGGTAGGATCGTGATCGGACTCTACGCCGACGCCGTCCCCCGCGGCGCCGCTAGATTCGCCGGGATCGTAAGCGGCAAAGCCGGCGCCAGCTACCGGAGGAAGGAATTCGTGAAAATCATGCCCAACTACGTGCAGCACGGTGGCCTCAGATCGTACGGTGTGGATGCGGAGATGGCGGGGAAAACTGGCTGGAACGGGGCGGCGGAGGATCTGATGCGTGAATGGGAGGAACAGAGCGAGAGGTGTGAGGGAACGAAGAATGTGGAGAGGAGCGTGAGCTTGATTGTGAGAGATCCATCGAAACCGCCGCCGAAGATGAAGCTGGTGGCGCGGAAGGGGAAGCTGGAGATTGATGAAGAGGAGATGGGGAAGGATCCGAACGGGACGGAGTTTGCGATCGCGGTGAAGGACTCGCCGGAGTTGGACACGGCGGCTCTGGTGGTGGGGAGAGTGGTGGACGGAATGGCGGTGGTGGAGAGGATTGGGCGAGTTAAGACTGTGCAGGATAATACTACTTCGCCATACTTCAGGTACCGACGAGCCTTTCAAAATTTTATCAGTGCGGAATTCAAGTTTGAGATTTAGTTTGTTTAAGTCTTATGAGCTTTTATTAAGCGCCTATTTTAAATGTTGACTACCATTTAGAAATAGAATAAGAGAAATGATTAATTGACAAAATGGATTTTTATTACTCTTAAACCGGTTTTCTTAATTTCGGTCCAATTAGAACCGGTTCTTAATATTTTCGATGTTACTAATTTACCCTTGTGTTTTGGAGGGAAAAAGTGTGGAAAGTTGACTATAATTAAATTTATCAATTAAGGAAATTATAATCATACAACGATTACTAAAACTTATTTGTGCTTGTTCCACTCCATAGATTTAAGGCTGCTTTCTTATTTATTTATGTATTTGAGTCAATATTTTGAAGTTTTGTTCTATATCTTTTTCTGGTCTTGATATGTGATGGGTAGGAGGAAGCTAATTCATCACGTAGGATAAACGGTAGAAAGGCAGTCAGCTAAATCTGAATTCAACAAAGATAATGCTGCTTGCACATAAAAGATGAGCAAATTTATTTAATTTAGCGAATACATTAGCTTAATTTATGCCATGATTTAGTCAAATCAATATATATTAAGGTAATCTTATTAATTATGGTAAATATATGATATGTTTTTCAAAATGAAAAATGAATACGCTACTCTCTCTCTTAAAAGTATGGAAAAGAATAATTAAGTAAATCTAGAATTTTTGAGTTCTGTAATATGACAGACATTTGTTCAGAGATAAATTTTGTTTAAAGATAACGAGGAAAGATCAAGCACTTTAATTGATAGTCACTACAATGCAAGTCTATTGTGGGTGTGAGTGTACGGGTACATGAACGTTCATACATTATGTGACACGTGATAATTGGATTCACAATTTTATTTTATTTTTATCAAAAAGTATGGGTCTACTCCCTACGCGTTGCAAGAATTGGAATTGTTTTGAATTGGGACGATACAATAAGATTGCTCTTGACATGATGTTCAATTCTGAATCTGTAACGGCAACATCTTCTCTTAATCAATGGCCTCGCAATTAGTTACATGTTGATGTTGATGTCTGTATATTAATAGTATGTTGTGAAGTTTATTAATGTAGCGGTGAATTATTAATTATAGGGTAGCAAAGCTGATAGGAGACAAGAGGGCTGTAGTAGCAGAAAGAGGCTTCAACAGACCTTACTCAAAGGTTGTCGTCACCAATAGCGGACTCATTGGATGACTGACTCTAAATCTCTTCAATTTTTCAAAGGCAGTTATATTTGGGATAATTATAAATGAAATGCTATGTTACAATCATAATGTGAATTATTTCCTTCGACTTGTATAGTTAAAATCTGAAGTGCTGCAAACAAATTAAAGATGATACTCGGAGAGTTCAATTATGCACCTACATTTTGAGTCTGACAGAAGCTACTCGCACGCTTTATCCTAAATTTCAAGATTGCATTCTAGTAAGAATAGGTAGAACAAACAAAGAAATTGGCAGGTCACAACTTGAAGGGCTGTGATGATAATCAGGAGTGATGTTCCGAGCCACTGTTTCAATTCACTCGGGTCGCACAGTGGGTCGTTTTTTAGAGTGATTTTAACATGCAATGATGTCAAACATCGTGCCTTAGCTCCCACCACAAACCCTGGCTCTCTTCTTATCAGGAGATGTGAATAAATTCCTCACAGACTCGACTGGATCGTCCACCTGCACAATCACAGTTCTTAACCAAATGAAGATGTGCCCACATAAAGAAAGAGAAAGGAAGCAAAAATACGCTACACGGACTGTGTGTGTGTGTAAGGAGTAGTTGCCGGTCTAAGTGTCTAAAACACTGTGTGTATTAGTGTTCATTGTACCTCTATCAAGGTAGATGAATTCACATTGCTGAGCTCCTTGGATTCTTCTAAAGCTGACAGTGTCTGTTGCCATCCAGGAGCAGATTTGCCAGTAGACATAATCCACGGACAAAAGTGCCTATGATGTTTGATTGGGTTAAACTCCATTGGTCTATCAAAAGATACCTTATTATCTCCTGCAACAATGAGATAAGCAACTTTATCCACCATCATAATAACAGACTGTATCAAGGCTTTGATGTAATAAATGTGTAAAGAAACATAATTTACAACGAATATGAGACTACACGCATTCTAGAATCCATCTAGGAGAAGAAATAGGGTTGCACGAGATTTGGTGATCATAAGTAATATCATAACGGACTTATTTGTTTTGGAATTAATACGAAAGCATCATTTATTCACGGTAGTCAAATTCTCGATGAGGTAGAATGCAAGGTAAACTAAAAATGTCCATAAGTATATACATTTAACATAAAGAGAAGATGCTAGCTACTAACTCTTTTTCATGTAGATACAGACTCCAAAGATAGATATGAGAACATCCAAAACATAATGGCTAAAACAGAAACTACCCAAGAAACATGAGATCCAAAGAATAAGAACTAAATTATGATACTGGAGAGATGAATCAACTTACTTGTACTAAAGAGCATAGGTTTGTCGTTCTGCAATGCCCCTATTCCAGGAGAATCTAAATAGTTGCTTTGGTATCTGCCAAGTTCTTCGTGGTTTCCAGACATTTGTTCTCTGTGAGGCTCAATCCCTTCACCATTTCGACTTGAAGTAATATCTTCGGGGGTTGAGCTAGATAACTCACCAGAAATTGCTGGATTGACCCCATTTACAGTCACTTTCAAATTCAAGTTAGAACCTCCTGCAACAGATTCAGGGACCTCTAAAGGTTTGTCGGCAATGACATGTGGTTCTATGGTTACAGAGGTTTCTTCTGCACTTACGCTTTCACTTTGTTGTATCAAAGGTTGATCCTTCACTTGTGATGGCCTCTGAACATCCGAGTGATCTTTATTTCCAGTTTTAATTGGCAATCTTGCTCTCAAATTCTGGCCAATGATGGGTAAGGATATGTTTGCACCATAATTTAGCGATGCAGGTGGAGGACCGCCTGCAATTGTGAATCCCAAGGACGTTGAAGCAGTGATACCAATATTCCGGATACCTTCCTTACTTCCAGTGCAAATTTGATTGCCTGATGAACCTTCCTGCGCAGAAGCCTCATCACAGGCAGCAATATTTTTACCAGTAACTTCTGTAAGCCCCACAAATCTTATATACTCCAGAGGCCGTGAAGTAGTAGAAAAAGCCCATAATCCAACACTAGCCCCACATAATTTGCAATCCAGAACAACAGAACTAGGATCAGCCTGCAGCTCACCAGAAGGGTTGGTGCCCTCACATGAGGACTGGATTATATCCTTCGCTTTTTGTCCTGTTGTAATTGTAACATTGGCATCTTTAACAGAATCGCTTTTTCCATCCTTGAAGTCAACTCTGTAAGGTAATATACGAGGGTCCCAGCCAAACAAACTTATCAGCTTCTGTGCCTGCACACTTCCAAAAGTCACTATTCTTTACTTGTTTTTTTAGAATAACTATTCTTCACAATAACTATTTTAGTTATCGAAGTCTTCACTAATAAACAACTAACTGAAAGATTAAATAATCTACATACATTGACAGATCTTGGTATTAACATGAAAATAATATTGAAATTGCCATACACAACTAAAGACTCAACACAACCAAATTCATTGTATGAGACGGACAAAAGCCAGACATTGCATGATTTTAGCAGAACTACAATACAAAATGACTTTCTCCCTTTCATCACGCCTTTCATGCAGACAATGATCAGCACAGACAGTACTTAATCTAAAAGAAAAAGTGATGTGCCGCTACATTCATTACTAACAGCATACACGTGTAATGTCTGTGTGAGGAAGTTGGGCTAATGTAATTTTGACTTATTATAAATTGCTTCCAAACCTGATAATACGAGATGGAAGAACTTGGCGCAGGTACATTTGCTGAAGATTCTGTTCCAGAGCTTTCAAGTGGTTCATGGCACCCTAAATTTGAAGATTCACTAAGAAATTGCTCCAGCTGAGAGGTTCTTAAGTCATCTATGGCCATTGGGGCAATAACTGGAAGAGCTGTTAGCTGTGATAGGGATAAAAATCGCCTCTTGTAGTCCTCAATCAAACTTTCCCCAGATAGAATCAGAAACTGAGCAAGTTCTTCTGCACAGGAGTTATTAGTCCAAGGGCACAGTAAATTATGCCCGCTTTCCAGCTTCAAGCTGAATACCATGGCGGCTTTCTCAACTGATAACAGATGAACCAAAAAGAATCTGGATTCAGGAACGGTGCTAGATTTGTATCTTCATATGTTCTCAGAAACAAGCATTGCACACTTTAGAATAAAAGTAATAATTCTACAAATGAAAAACCTATAATAAAATTGCAACAGAAGAGCCAATTAAGAATTTTCGACTTGCCTTGTTGCCTTCCCCAAGCTGATGGAGTAGAAAAGAGGAGTCGTGTATTGCACGAGACGCAAGCAATTGTGTCCATATCTACATTAACCCAACCCCTTCTAGCACATTCCAAAGGGCTCACCACCTAGAATGATGCATTATGTTAATACAAATAGTCAACACTAGTTAATACTACTAGATTTCAAAGAGTGAATCGTACTCGTAGTGAGAAAAAAAAAAAAAAAAAAAAAAAAAACTATGCACACAAATTATAAAATAAAAAAAGGACCGACAACATGATGCCATCAACAGTTAACAATATCAGTATCTACATGACGCCTCAGCTAAAAGTGATGACCAAACTAAATGACTATCAATCACATTTAGGGTAGTAAGAGTTGAACATTGTATCCAGTGAAACTATATCTACTTAACATTTGACCATTTCAATTAAATAAATGATTGAGATCTCAGAATCATGCGAAGCCCTAGGGATACTGACTATTACTCCCTCCGTCCACAATAAGTGTGGTCCGGAGGGAGTGGCACGGGTTTTAGGAGTGGGAGAGTGGGTTAAATAGATGTATTGTGAGTGGAGAAGGGGACCCATGTTTATTGTGAGTGGCGAGTGAGTTAGGTAATTTCCATTTATGGAAGGACCACAGTACCACACTTATCGTGGACGGCACAAAAAGGAAATCGGACCACATTTATCGTGGACGGAGGAAGTACTATTTATTAGTTAACCGTTTGCTTGAGTTTATTACAAATTTCTTGTTAGAAGTATGTCAAGATCTGATGCAACATTGCAACTGCATACAAGTAACAGAATCACAATGTCGCCAAAGACAATGTAAAATGTTTAAGATGTCAATGCTTACATATTTAATAAAAAAAATAAAAATAAATAAATAAATGTAGAGTTGTAATCTAAGATTGAACAAGTAATAACTGCCAACTTCTGCCAAAACTCATGTTTGAATGTTAGTCTATTGGGCACTGGGCAGAGCAGACAGTACTAGTACACCCATGAATTAAACAGGCTGACAAATATTATAATGTGACATTGTGAATTGATGCTGTTTTAAGAACGCAAGGTGGAATTTGAATGTCATTTGCAGATTCAGGTCCTATGCTATTCCAAGGAAGAATATTCATTTTCTCCAACAAGGAAAACATGGACAGTACAACCAATGCATATTTTTTCACAATTATAAAGGTCCACTTCTGAAATGAGACACATGGGAGCCACTTAAAAGACACTCCAGGAGTTATGGCCGTTGGAGCTCATATTGCCATGGACCGAGCTATATGCTAATCGTGAGCTTAATCCTTATTTTTCTAAGTCTACAATGTCTTAGCACATAAAACTTTATACTTATATACGAATCATGGTTGCTGGTTTGATTAAATGAGCAATGTGATTTTTCCGTAGTGTCCTTATCTTTTTCATTAAACTAAGACGGCAAAGTAATACATTTAGCAGATCCAATTTCACTCCTTAAAACCCAAACGGCTTCCAAGATATTGGCACCGAAGTGCAGTCACTATAAACGGAGCATTTATCGTTATATCACAAACCAACATCCACAATACAGCTGCTGCAACCGAACTCGATAAATTCATGATAACAAAGATCAAAAAACTTTTCAAACCTGTGGCTTCCCAAACCAGGTCATCGACTTGAAAGTAGACAGCCTCCTAAACAAATCGCCACGGTCCCAAGGCCTGCAGACCGGTGCTTGAGCCGCCGCTGGTGAAAGTGACAATGAGCCCCCCGATTCATTGCCAGTTAATTTCCTCCGCACTGAAGACGGATGGGGCCGCTTTCGGCCGCTTAATTGTTGAGCTCTGCATTAATCGGCGCACAAACAAGCGAAATACGATTACCACTACCAATAAAAGTATCAATAGTTCAACAATCATAAGCTACAGTTGTGTAAAAACTGCGAGCGAATTAGAGAATTTGTAAGCTCCTGGCATCTTCGCAACCAGTTATATTAAAAATAGGGTTTGTGCACCCACAAATGACCGAAAATATGAAATTGGCTTCAAATTGCATCGAAATAGAAGGAATTTCTGGTAATGGAAAAATTAGAATAAAGACCTGGCGTCTTTAGAGTTGGTTCGAGAATTGGAAGGAGCATGCGAGAGCTTCTTCATTATCGCTTCGATCCTCTTTTCAGTCTCTTCTGCCATCTTTCTTCTTCCGACTCTCTTCTCCCTCTCTTTCTCTCTCTACACGGCGGCCGGAGTCTGTTCTTATATTTGCTTATTATTATAACGATCTTTTGCTTTTAACTAAACTATTTATAATTTTTTCCCAAATAATAAATAATAACCAAACTATTTATCAATTTCTTCCCCATTCCATAGTGAACGTTTACGTATATAGGGGATGGGGGGATTGGGGCATTTTCTGTCTAATAATAATAATATTGAGTTCTTTTTATGATAAAATATTAAGTAAATTTTGTTCATGTGTAATTAATAAAAGTTATAATTGGACCTAAAAAATATTATTGATTGAAAAGTATAAATAATGTCTTTTATTATAGATATTTATTCTAGTATATTTGTTTTATCAAAAAAGAAAAAAAAAGTTTAAAACCTAAAGAATACTGGATTTTTCTTTGAGTGAATTGATAGGGGCAACTAAACTCTGGGAAATTTGGTAAAATCATCATCATCATATCATAGTATATATAATAGCGATAAAAGTTATAATTGGACCTAAAAAATATTATTGATTGAAAAGTATAAATAATGTCTTTGTATTTATTCTAGATATATTTGTTTTATCAAAAAAGAAAAAAAAAAGTTTAAAACCTAAAGAATACTGGATTTTTCTTTGAGTGAATTGATAGGGGCAACTAAACTCTAGGAAATTTGGTAAAATCATCATATCATCATCCCATAGTATATATAATAACGAAATTTACGTTCGCACTATGTAGCGTGTTTACGATTCTCCATTCCTATTTATCTTAATTCTCGTTTATTCTGCATTATTAATTCATGTACTATATAGTATAATAGAATAGTTTTTCTTTAATAATATAATAATGCTCATATTATAGAGTTTAATTCTAATTCTAATAATATATTTAATTAAAATTCACCATACTTTTGTATTTATCTTATATACACGCATAAAGTAAAGGGGAGAAATGAGATATTAGCAATTCTATAGATAAAAATACTAATTCTAGCAACAATTTTAAAACATATAAAATCTAACAATTCTAGACTTTTTTACCCTTTTATACCATCATATACTCAAGTCAAAACCTCTACATCCAAATATTAAAAAATCACTATTAATTAATTAATCTATCTATCTATATTAATACATAGAATAGATGTTTATTTTCTCATCAACCTACTACTTTGCACCACCAATCAAATTTGATTAATTAATTAATTAATTTTCCAAATAAATAGATATTCTTCTTATTGAAATATTTAATTTGACTAATAATTCTTTTGTTATTAATTATCTATCCTACATGTGGAATCCAAAAATCAATATAAAATCGAACTTTAAAAGAATCTCATACCCGTTTTTACTGACAATTAGACCTTTCAAAAGAATCAATGATTAAAAAATATTTTCGTACATAATAATACTTATTAATAATCTAATCTATAATCTATTTTAAACTAAAAGTATGGAAATAATTAAAGATAATGTACATGAGAAATAAGTAGCGTCACCAAAATCTATTATTAGATGCAGACTTCGTATTGCTTAATAATATGAGATGTTTTTTTAAGGGCAATAATATGAGATGTTATCAATAATTTATTATTATAAGGTATTTTGTTATTAATTCTCTAACACGTGAGTTTATAATCGAATTGAATTTCACATCTCTTTTTAGTGAGATTGGTGCACGTCTAATAAATACCTAGAATCATATGTATATTTTCATAATCA
Organism: Schizonepeta tenuifolia; assembly: GCA_029490685.1. Classification (NCBI taxonomy): domain Eukaryota; kingdom Viridiplantae; phylum Streptophyta; class Magnoliopsida; order Lamiales; family Lamiaceae; genus Schizonepeta; species Schizonepeta tenuifolia. The sequence continues at coordinate 20,310 of JANLIY010000727.1, forward strand.
TAAGTCGCCTTATAATCGGATTTGAGTTGGGTACGAGTTTATAAATTCAAAGTCGGTTCACATGTAATAGCAATGAGAATTTAGTGCACCATTACATGGATTTTTTTTATATTTACTTATTTCCATTTTCATATGAACTATCTCCGATTTCAATATTAGCAAGATGTTTGAATCTCAGTTCAATGATCGAACCGAAATTGATAGATAAGAATGCCAAATTTAGCCTAAAACTAACATACTCGAATAAAAAAAATATTAATCTGGGCCTAAGAGCATTCAAATCGGGGGGTCGATCGCTGGTGTCGATGCCCCTGCTCGACTCGACCCCATCGACACACCGATGTCGAGCGCCATTGTAGCGGGGTTGAAGGCGCGGTGTCGAGAGTGTTGTCGTTATTTCGACACCGCTCTCATCCCATTATCTTTTTATTTTTATTTTATTTTTATTTTTATTTTTCTGACAATAAAAAAAAATAAAAATCAATGATTGGATAGATCCGGGGTCTATATATCAACCTCATTATCAAATTTTCTACATGGGTCTATCCAATCATTATGACCCCACCAAAATCACCTTCACCAAGGATAGACATAGGGTATATCTTCCTCCCACTGTGAATGCTCTAAGAAGAACAGTTCGTCAGATTTTCTGGTACCCGTCTAAACTACATCCTATTGGGACAAATTTAAATATTATTCAATGAATTTGAGACGAGCTTGGATAATAAAATAAGTATGTTGCCTTTCGAATTTCTAGATAAGAGATAAAATCATTTTTTTTAATTTACACATATAATAATGTAAAATTATCACGGGTTACTAGTTAAAATGTTATTCGAGGGCTTAAATTCATTATTGTAACTGTTAAAAAGGTGCAAGAACTTTTTACACTACATGTTACTTCAAAAAACAATTAAAAAATACAGTACATGTTATCCTAAAATATATAAGTATTACTTATGAAACAGTATGAAATTCATCATTTAAATTGAACAAAATCTAGAATCTACTTACTGATTTTATTACTTGTTAATTCGAATTTTTTCTTTCCTCAATGTTTCATATATTGTCCTTATGTAGATTATGATCTGGCACTCTTTGTTGATCGCCGCCCTAATATCATAAAAAAAATTGGGTTTTCTTAGAATTGTATAAGATGAGAATGTGAGACATGAGAGAGAGAGAGAGAGAGTAGATTGAAATCTACATTTTCTTTCATCAAAATTATGCATTAGATAGAAAGATGAGCTACAAAAATAAATATTAACACAGGGGCAAGTTCTACGGTGGTACCTTCAAAACCATACGTATCTACAAGACATAAGCATCCAAAAGAAGTACCTAACAAACTATGATCAAAATGGTGGATACTAGAAATTTTAGCATTAATTTAGATCATAAGATCGAAAAAGATTAATGCTATCAGTTACTTTTATCGTGCAAATCTATTCTAGATCGACAAAAGAAACTCCCAAAAGATGGTGCAGAAGGTTTTACTAGAAGAATTGCTGGAGCCAGCAACAGTTAACTGCATCCTTCTCTAAACCTTCTTTCAATTTGCTGACTTCTTGTAGTGCTTGTTCCAACTCCATCTTGTCTATTGGTAACTCTGAAAACTCCTTCAAGAACTGGCGAGCCCGTTCAGCGCCTCTAGTTACATCATCAGAGTCCTCTACTCGCTTCCGTTTGGATCCCACCTGAATATTATGGAGACAATCCCAACTGATCAAATCCATGAAGAACACATTTAATTGCATGAAAATATTGGTTGAGTTAAAATATCATTTTCTTGCATGACCCCCTTGGATAAAGATAATAGGGATGATAAACAGAGCGAAGTGAATAATATTAGAGCAAAAGACCATTAGTCATCAAGTAGACAAGAGTTGCAGCACTCTCATTTATAACTGAGATGGACAAAAACAACCCCATCTCACAAAAACGCCAACTATTAAAGTTTGAGCCCTGTCGGAAAATGAAGCCATAAACAGAACACTTAAAAGAGAAATGCCTCCATCTGTAACTGAGACTGTGACGTGTAATCTTCTGAAGTCTAGCATTGAAATGAACCCTGAACCCTAGACCATAGCAAGTAAGTTTTCCATAATGTGAAAACTAGTCTGAAGGGGCAAGAGAGATTGGTAGTGCCTCTAGGTTGCGGACACTACTTTATTGAATAAGAACTCTCTGGAGCAAATTGTTGACTAGCTAAATTATTTAACAAGGTGTTAAAAAAAATTACCTCTTTTGGATCAGAAGGCGAAAAATCTTCCAACTCAGATGCCTTAGCTCGGGCAAGGGCAACAACACTTTCTGGAAAATTAGCAAATTCCGCAACATGTATGCCAAAACTTTGATCACAGGCTCCTGCTTCAACCTAAAAAATAAGAGGCAGTGTGCACACCTTTTCATGAGTCAGAAAAACTTAAAATTAAAGGCTATGAACTCTAAGTAATCTGAATCTCGATAGCCAGGGCCCCATAGAAGCCGTAATACTGTTTGTAACAGTATACAAATAGACTGGCACTACACAGTTACTAGGTTTGAGATAACCAACGCTAAATGATCTGTAGTGGGATGATCACCACCTGTCCACTGACTGTACAAATAGACCTCAAACAGTGCCCTGAAGACTAAATCAGAATCCTCTTTAGGGATAATAGTAAGCACCAAGAGGTTGAAGGTGAGAATTAATGCAAAAAGATATCCCATGCATGCACACATTCAATTGACTTTCTTGCGATACTGTGTGTGTGTGACAGACACACACACACACGCGCACGCGCAGACAGACACACACAGAGGAGAGAGAGAGAGAGAGACCTTGTAAAGCATCGTAAGCTTGCGACTTGACGAGTCAATGTGTGCGCTCACATGATAATTAGATACTCCTGGAAGTTTCTTGGAAGATTGTTCATTGCTAGTACTTTCATGAGCTAAGGCAGTTAGTTCGTGAAAATGAGTTGCAAATAGTGTAGGTGCTTGTATTACTTCAACTATATGCTCACAAATTGCCCAAGCTAGGCCTAAATAACAAGAAACCAGAAAAAAACATTAGATAGATAGATATGTAAGACAACAAATAAACATATAAAATGCTCAAGGCTGAGAGAATTTGAATATGTCAAAGCAAAAATATTAGAATAATTCATTTGAATTAAGAAGTTCGAGTCAGACCTAGACCTAAGGTCTAGGTATTAACACACGCAAAAATATTAGAATAATTCATTTGAATTAAGGAGTTACATTATTGTTCCTATATGTGATCCACATGCATATTTAGTACTCTTGATGGCTCGATTAATTTTAATTTCTGCAAATTGTTTAATAGAGAGCTTGCACATAGATTAACACACTCAAAAGTAATATACCTTCTACAACTACACAATCTATGGCCCTGTGTTAGTAAATTACCCATCTTGCAAATTACTCACTAAATGATTTACTTGATAGCATATGAAAGAAATCTAAGAGGTAGACTCCATCAGCATCAAAACTTGCTGTGTTCATCTGCAATACACATACTCTTCCCTCACATTTATGAGGAGACACCACAGAAACCTCGAAGAGAACTTAACATGCAAAGACATGTTGACATATAATGATCTGAACTTTGCAAGACCAAGAGAAATATAAAAGATGTTTTAATTTGCACGTGGTATAAATGTCTTATGCTCACGTATGCACAATGTGAGAGATCAGGAAACTTCGATATTTAAACAAATGTGAGACTAACCAAATCCATCATATGTGGATGTGCCACGACCTAGCTCATCAATTATGATTAATGACCTCTCAGTTGCTCCTTTCAAGATCGATGCTGTCTCCAGCATTTCTTGCATGAATGTCGAAACCCCGCGTAGCTATTGAAAGAAAATGAGAGAAAAAATTGAAATATGGTTTAAAGAAATAAAAAAAAAGGCGGGCAGTTTGCATCCACCTCTGACACAATAAGAGCCTAATATTTTATTATATTGAAAAAGTGGCATGAAGACAAGAGGACTTGGTCGAACGCACAAGAAAGAAATGCCACAGTCAATGACATTCTTATTTGAAAAAGGTATCCTAAAAAGATGGCTAACCACCTTCGGACAGCAAACAAGGTTTATTTTCTGAAATTGGAAAATAGAATCCAATTAAGAGATGTTATATCAGAACACACTTCACCTGTGATGCAACAAGAAAAACTAGCTTTTCAAAAGTATTTTAATGAAACTACACCATTTACAATTCAAGAAACTGTGCAAACCAATAAATGAAATTGAAGTCGAAGTGACTACATCTACTATTTAATTAAAGTCAGGAATGAAAAAATAGCTCTAAATATGCCTTTTAAGAAGATTATCTGACACAAAATGCAAAGCACATTCTACAGATCTAAGAATACTCAGTGCTCTTGCCCACGCCAATCCAGATATCTTAGCTATACACTCCAAAACAAGGTTCTGTATTCTGGGTTAATCAGAGGCAATAGTATGTATACTGTAGTTCAAAAATATGTCAATGGACCTTCCAATTTAAACCAACAGAAATAAGTTCAACCCAGAAAGCCTGATCTTACCTGGCAGTCACCAGCACCGACACGAGCAAAAATGCAGTCGCGTATAGAAATGCTAGCATTGTCGCATGGGACGAAAGAACCAACTTGTGCCATTAGAATATTCACACCAACCTGATCAAAAAAATTTAGATATGACCTTTGTTCAGTGGCTGAAGTTCTAAATAACAAAATGCACTTTCTTTCTACAAGAGGTTAATAGACATTTTTCTTTTGTGTCCTACTGGTGCATGCCTTGCTGAACACCTTATCTTCAGCAATCTGAACATTAAGCTATTATAGCAATCTTATCCTGAAGATAATGCTTGTATCTTGCCCTCCAGTCCTCATTAATAATGTTTTATGAGCAGCAGAATAAAGATTTAACATTATGAACAGTCAAAAGTTGAGAATAACAATAAGAAGATTGAAGTTAAGTGATGTGCCTGACCTGTCGTATGAATGTT
>JANLIY010000728.1:0-25295 GCA_029490685.1 Schizonepeta tenuifolia
ATCTTTAAAAGTGCTAGAATCATACATTAACTCTAAAGTTATTATGAGTGGAATAAAGAATAAAGTATTATAGTGTTCGGTTAGGCCAGTGGCAGTGTTTAAGAAGGAGGCATACTTCTCAACACACTTGAATGATGTTAGATTGATTCATACCTGAGTATATATTGATGAACCAATATTTGTGTCCATATTTTCTTGAGTTTTTCTTGTGTTCTTAGTCTTTATCTAGTCAAAGTGTGTCTGGGAGGACACAAAGTCGAGAGATGGTGTGCAGGGAAAACAGGTAGGATGTTGGGAAAATCCGATGGAAAATCTGTTGTTGAGATGGCGATACGATGCGAATGGGCATAGGGCTGGAAGCTTGTAGCTGGGCAACATCAAAATATCCAATCTACAAGTCATGAAGTACCTCCCTATATCCTATAAGCCAACAGACAGAGTACTCGGAGGAGCCAGGATCTTGGTCAACACAGGAAGCAATTCAGGATGCAGACATAGAAGGCAAGATGCGAGTCGGACCAGCAGCATATTTCTTTCCTTCCAAGGAAGAGGAGAAGGATCGAAGATTCCTTCCTTATCCTAGCCGAGCCTATTCAAAGAAGATATCTACCAAGCAAGGAAGGAGAATCGTGCATGCATGAATGAGAGAGAAAGAGACGGATATGCATGGAAGAATCCTTCATCAACAAGGGAACTTCCCTAAACCCTAATTTCCATCGCCTTATATATGGCCGACTCTATTATGTATTGTGTGCCGATTTTATTCACATTCTTAGTTAGTTCTGCATTCTAGGTTGAGAGGAAGTGAGGAAGAAACAAGTCCTACGGGCAATTTACTTTTATTTCGTATTTACTGCTTTAGTTTAGTTGTTGGCTTGAATCCAAGATCTTGGTTGCTGACTACGCTTTTGGGCAGCAACCCGTTTCCAGTTTTATGCTAAGTATGTTTTTCTTTATATGTTTTGTGTTTACGTTTATTACGATGTCTAGCTAAGTTTATTGTTTGGGTTGGATGTAGATGAAGTGACTCAAATTACGCGTTCTAAACTCGTGAACTCTAATTGTTTAAGTTCGTTAATAGATTTTGTTCCCGAAATACTTAGGATTAATTCTAGACTTAATTGATATTGATATATGATTGATCACCATCTAGATGTTGAGATTAAGTTATTAACAAGAATTGGGATTTAACTCGAGAGTGTCTTTCGTGCCCAAGAAGGTAAAGAGTGTTGGAGAGCAGTCGGTATTGACTTACCTCTTGGCTGTCTTGGGTCTGTTTATTCTTAATGCCTCTTAGGCAGCATCGTTACTGAAGTGTCTTGGTGACCTTGTTGATCAAGAGAGGAGATCTTGCCTTCTGGTCAAGATCTGTAAAATTGGATAGACATAGGCTAAGTGTGTTTATATCGTGACTTCGTGACCCTAGGGTATAAACTAATCTTTGTCTTAAACCAAGTGATAAATTAGTTAATTGAATATCTTTGCACCAATGAACGAGTGAAGAGTAATTAGGATCATTGATTCGAAGCCCAATCCAAATATCTTTTGTTATTTGATATTTTTACTTGTTGAGTTACAACTTATTGAGTTATAATCAAAATCCCTTTTGTTGAGTTCTACCCAAAGAGCAGATTACGCCGAGTCCCTTAGGTTCGACCCCACTTGCCACTGACTACTACCTTGTTGGGCAAGAGGTGTTTATAAATATAATTTGTGCGAAGAGTGTCACGACAAGCTTCGTCAAATTAGCGCCGTTGCCCGGGACTTGGTTTTTAAGCTAGTTTGCTAAGCTTGAGTTGAGCACGGTTTATGCCCAAGCTACATTTACGGAGTGACGGAGATCCACAAGATCACGGTGTTTGCCCGAAGGTGATAGCTAGGAGGAATCGAGCAGAACAACGCAAGAAGAAGAGAGATCTGGAGGAAGGCGTCAACGAACCTTCAGAGTCGCAGAGCCTGACAGATGATCAGGATATTGAGCAAGAAGACGAATCTTGCTCAACAACAATACAGATAGTGAAGAGTCAACTCCCAGTTCAGAAGCAAAAGAAGAGACATCAACAACTATGGCAGGACAGCCAGAGAAACCATTCGTCAGATCATGTTCCCTGACAACAAGGGAATCAGACCATCAAGTATCCAGTTGCCCACCATCAATGGCAATTGGGAGCTCAAGCACTCGCTGATACACATACTGCCCAAATTCAGTGATCATCCTGGAGAAGACCCCCAAACCCATCTTCAAAACTTTGAGATGGCGATCAACACAGTGAGGAACAATGCCAGTACTGCCAGGAACAATGGGTATAGACAAGTTGTTCGGAATAACAACGATGCTGAAGTTGTGAGAAACCAAGATGCTGCCCAAGACACCTTTCCTGACTATGTAAGGCTACTCACGTTCCCATTTTCACTTCTTGACGGAGCACGTGAGTGGCTCTACACCTTGCCAGAGGAAAGCATCGACATATGGAACAAGATGCAGCAGGCCTTTCTTGACAAATACATACCCGTTGGCCGAATACAAAGTGAGAGGAATGCCATTTCATCGATCAAGATGGGGGGAAATGAGTTATTATATGATTATTACGAAAGGTTCAAGAAGTTGTTAGTGAGATGTCCTCAACATCAAATTGAGGATATTGATTTGATCGAGCATTTCTTGAAGGGATTAAGGGCATCAGAGAGGAAATACATAATTGCAGCGTGTGGAGGAGCAATAGTCGATAACTACCATCTGAAGTGTTCAAGAAAATAGCCGCCATGGCTGAATAATCACGAGATGAAGATGATATCCCAAGAGGGGGGTATGAAGGCAACAAAGGAAACCAAGACAACTTGGTCAATACCATGAAAGACTTCATGACCAAGATGTCTGGCCAAATGGAGGATTTGAAGAAGAAGGTAGATGGCAAGGAAGTTCAAAGAGCTGTGAAAAGATGTGAAGTATGCTAAGCAACATCACATATCATCTCAGAATGTCCCAGTTGGTTCGTGGAAGAAGGAGAAGAGGCGAAGGCAATAGGTCAGAACCAGCAAGGCGGTGGGCAACAAAGGTTCCAATATGGCAATAACAACAACTATGGCAACAACTTCGGCTATAGGCAGAATCAGCATGAGAACCTGAGGTATGGCAACAACCACTATCAAATGCCTCCTGCCCACCAACAACCGCAACAGCCTGTTCAGCAGCAATATGTGCCTCCACCTCAACAACAACCTCAACAACAAAATAACTATGTTCATCCACATCGAGAACCAGCAAAGACGGAGTTCATGAAGGAGACCATTGATAGGTTTACCAACGAGAACCAAAGGCTGACCCATATCAATCAAACTTTGTCAAGGCTAGTCGATGACAAGCCAGGAAGACTTCCTGCCAAGGTAGAGGTCAACAAGAAGCAAGTTAATGCTGTGACTTTGCGAAGCGGGAAGGATTTGCCAGAGATGTTGCCCAAGACCCAACCAAAGGAACCAGCTCGAGTAGAGGAAACTAAGATGAGCTCAGGAGATATCAATGACATCTAAGAAGAGCTAAAGGCAAAGCGTGAAGAAGGGATAAAGGCCAACAAGAACCCCGTCTTTGATAATGAGGAGGATGAAGCCTTGTTTGATTACGTGAAGATGGAGAGATCTAAGCTGGGATTTGACAAAGATGACGTGATGTTGGAATCTCTGAAGCTGAGAGAGAAGCAGAGGCTTTGGCCAAGAGGACCGTACCTCGCACTACTAAGGCCAAGATCCCATATCCTAGATGTTTTGCCCACGATCGTGATCAGAAGAAGTTGGAGGACATGATGGAGGTGTTCAAGAAAGTAGAGATCAACCTGCCCCTGTTGATGGCATTACAATCCATGCCAAAGTGTGCAAAGTTTTTACGAGAGATATGTTTGAAGAAGACAGAGTACCCAGATAATGCCCGTTTCCATGTGGAGAATGTGTCAGCACTAATAAATTCCCACATTCCGATCAAGAAGAGGGATCCTGGCATGTTTGCCATCCCATGCAAGATTGGTACTACGTCAATACCCAAGGCGATGCTTGACTTAGGAGCTTCGATAAATGTGATGCTAAGGGCCATGTTCGATGAGATGAGATTTGGACCTCTTTTCCCTACACGTGTCGCCATCGAATTAGCGGATTTATCCACTGTATACCCCGATGGAGTGTTGGAGAGCAGTCGGTATTGACCTACCTCTTGGCTATCTTGGGTCTGTTTATTCTTAATGCCTCTTGGGCAGCATCGTTACTGAAGTGTCTTCGTAACTTTGTTGATCAAGAGAGGAGATCTTGCCTTCTGGTCAAGATCTGTAAAATTGGATAGACATAGGCTAAGTGTGTTTATATCGTGGCTTCGTGACCTTAAGGTATAAATTAATCTTTGTCTTAAACTAAGTGATAAAATAAGTTAATTGAATATCTTTGCACCAATGAACGAGTGAAGAGTAATTAAGATCATTGATTCGAAGCCCAATCCAAACATCTTTTGTTATTTGATATTTTTACTTGTTGAGTTACAGCTTATTGTGTTATAATCAAAATTCTTTTTATTGAGTTCTACCCGAAGAGCAGATTACGCCGAGTCCCTTAGGTTCGACCCCACTTCTCACTGACTACTACCTTGTTGGGCAAGAGGTGTTTATAAATATTATTTGTGCAAAGAGTGTAACGAGAGCGCTTAGTCAAATTGGCGCCGTTGCCGGGGATCTTCGTCAAATTGGTCAAGAGATGGAGAATGTGTTGGTCAAGGTGGGGGATCTTCTGTTCCCAGCCGACTTCTATGTTCTGTCATGGGAAAGAAAACAATTAAGAATCCAGTGATCTTGCTCGGGAGACCGTTCTTGAGGACAACATGTACCAAGATCGACTGTTATACAGGTAAGTTGACAGTGCAAGTAGCTGGAGAAGTAGTAGAGTTCGACGCTTATAGGCAAATCAGATGATGCCCTGGAACACCTTAACACCCTCAGTGCATGTGGAAAGCAAGTGGAGACATTGAAAAGCTTAAGTTTTTCGTCGAAGACAATGAAGATGCAATCCATGCAATCCAGGCAGAACTCAATCTAATTCAGGGCCTTGACTGGATCCTGACTAGCATGAGGATAATGAGGAAGATGGTGCTTGATGGAATTCTACGAAACAGATGATGGTACGAGAGTGAAAAGATTTCTGGAAGAGTCAGTCTATGGACATAGTTTTGACTCCACCGACGTGGATTACTCCACGGATGAAGACGAGGACCAGAATATAGGGGACCAAAAACCCTTGACGAGTTTGATGAGGAACTTGAGGAGTTACCCCATGATGAGACCGAAGAGTTAGTAGAGGAATTTTGGCAACAAACAGTTCTTGAGGAGGATGCCAGCTTGCAGTCAGAAGAGGATCTTGCCCAGAACAGGAACAGCAGTTGTGGAGGAATGCAGTTATGCAAGGATTCCGGCAACATGCAGCCTCAGGGGTTTGAACCACTCAACATCCCTGAGTTGAAACGGAGGACAGGATGGTGCCATCATTGCAAAAAGCCCCTACGTTGGAGTTGAAACCTTTGCCCAAGCACCTTAAATACATATATCTTGGCAAGAACGAGACTTTGCCCGTGATCATATCATCTAAGTTATCGAGCATGGAGGAAGTCCGAGTTGGTGAGGTGCTGAGCAAGTATAAGGAGGCAATAGGGTGGACGTTGGCCACATCAAGGGTTAACCCTTTGGACTGTGTTCATCATATTTTGCTTGAGGAGGATGCTGCCCCCGTAAGAGATCCACAACGGAGATTGAATCCAGCCATGAAAGAAGTGGTGATGAAGGAGATACTTAAGCTTCTTGACTTGGGGATCATCTACCCCGTGTCGACAGCCGGTGGGTGAGCCCTGTGCACGTGGTGCCCAAGAAGTCAGGAATCCAAGTTGTTGAGAACGACAAGAACGAGATGGTGGCCATGAGATTACAAACCGGATGGCGAGTGTGTATAGATTACCGAAAGCTCAACCAAAAGACGAAGAAGGATCATTTTCCTTTGCCCTTCATCGACGAGATGCTTGAGAGGTTAGCTGGTAATGACTATTATTTTTTTACGGCTATTCTGGTTACATGCAGATCTGGTTGCTGACGAGGATCAAGGCAAGACCACCTTTACGTGCCCGTTTGGCACATTTGCTTATAGGAGGATGCCGTTCGGGTTATGCAATGCACCAGGGACATTCCAAAGGTGTATGATGCACATTTTTTCAGACCTTCTTGAAGAGTGTATCGAAGTCTTCATGGACGACTTTACTGTCTACGGCAAGACCTTCGAATCATGCCTCAACAACCTGGATCGAGTCTTGAAGAGATGTGTTGAGAAGAGCCTTGTGTTGAATTATGAAAAATGCCATTTCATGGTAAAGAAGGAATAGTTTTGGGGCATGTCATCTCAGGAAAAGGTATTGAGGTGGATAAGGCCAAGATCGACATTATTGCCAAGCTACTATACCCAAGATCCGTGAAGGAGTTGAGAGGATTTTTAGGGCATGCTGGATTCTACAGAAGATTTGTCAAGGACTTTGCCAAGATCGCCCAACCAATGACGAGACTACTTCAAAATGAAGTACCATGGGAGTTCAATGAAGATTGTAAGAAGGCGTTCCATGCCTTGAAGGAGAACTTGATCACAGCCCCCATTATCCAACCTCCGGATTGGGGGATGCCTTTTGAGTTAATGTGTGATGCCAGTGGTTATGCCGTAGGAGCAGTTCTTGGGCAAAAACGCGGAAGGAGAGCTATGTCATCTATTACGCATCCAAGACGTTGAACCCAGCCCAATGTAACTATGCCACCATGGAGAAGGAGTTGTTGGCCATCGTCTTCGCCTTTGAGAAGTTCAGATCCTATTTGCTTGGAGGCAAGACCATAGTATACACAGACCACGCGGCGCTGAAGTACTTATTGAGCAAGAAGGAGTCCAAGCCAAGATTGATTAGATGGATTCTTTTGTTGCAAGAATTTGACATAGAGATCAAAGACAAGAGTGGTGCCCAGAATCAAGTTGCCGACCACCTAAGTCAATCCTCCAGCCAGACGATGGGGTGCCGATCAAGGAGACCTTTCCCGATGAGCACCTGAGTCTTGCCCAAGAGGAACCATGGTATGCTGATATCGTGAATTACTTGGTGACTGGAGAGATCCCTCCGATCTTGGGCGTTATCAAAGGAACAAGCTTAAACATGAGAGTCGTTTCTACATTTGGGAGAGCCATATTTATGGAGGGAATGTGCGGATAAGATAATAAGGAGGTGTGTCGAGGACAAAGAGCAAAGAAGCATTCTTGAGCATTGTCACAACAAGGAGTGTGGAGGACACTTTGGCACCAACGTACTGCAAGGAAGATTTTGGAGTGTGGCTTTTATTGGCCAACATTGTTTAAGGACTGTTATGAGTGGGTCAAGATGTGCGAGAAGTGCCAAAGGGAAGGCAACATCACAAAAGGAACGAGATGCCCATGATACCGATCTTGCCGTGGAAGTGTTCGACATATGGGGCATGGATTTTATGGGACCATTTCCGAGTTCCAAAGGCAACAAGTACATCATATTGGCAGTGGACTATGTCTCGAAGTGGGTAGAGGCTCGTGCTTCCAACAAGGATGATTCAAAGGTGGTTTCTAACTTCTTGAGAACCCAAATTTTCAATAGGTTTGGTGTACCTCGAGCTATCATTAGTGATCAAGGTTCTCATTTTTGCAACGCGACGGTGACCGCCTTGTTCAAGAAGTATGGAGTCACTCATCGTGTGTCAACAGCCTACCACCCACAAGCCAATGGACAAGCGGAATTGTCAAATAGAATTATCAAGACGATCTTGAGGAAGACCGTGGGCACAACAGGAAGGATTGGAGTATGCGCCTCGATGATGCCTTGTGGGCATAGGACTGCCTTTAAGACACCTTTTGATGTCCCCTTATCGCATGGTCTATGGCAAGAGATGTCACTTGCCCGTGGAGCTGGAACATCGAGCACATTGGGCTGTTGCCCAACTCAACCTCGATGGAACGAGGCAGGTGAATCAAGGAAGCTCGAGATCCAGGAACTCGACGAGATCAGGCTCCAAGCCTATGATAATGCCGGTCTATACAAGGAAAGGATGAAGAAGACCCACGACCTTTTGATTAAAGAGAAGGAGTTCCATTTTGGGCAACAAGTGCTGCTTTATCAAACTCGGTTCAGGCTATCTTCAGGGAAGCTCTCGACCAAGTGGGCAGGACTTATGAAGTTCAAGCTCAATTCCAAATGGAGCTGTTGAGATCAAGGATCCCAAGAACGGGAATTTTTAAAGTCAATGGCCAGCGCTTGAAGGCCTATCTTGGGCAAGAACAGTTTGTTGAGGGGAACCATCGGGTTTCCTGTCGAGGAGGACCTCTGACTTCTAAGGAGGGGGTGTCGTGCCCAAGACCTTAAACGGGGCTGTCCAGGAGGCAACCTGGTTAGTATTTTCTTTTTAATATTTAATTTTGTATTTTATATTCGAAAATAAAAAAAAAAATTATGAAAATCCAAAAAAAATTAGTTTAGTTAGTTAGTTTATGTTTTAAGTATTTTATTTTGAAGCATTATATGTTCGAGTCTAACCATAAGGGAAGTTTGTTTTTGGAGTGTATTTGTGTTTTTAAGTGTGCAGGAGATGTTGAGCAAGATGCAGGTTGTCGATCAGGATCCACAATAAAGGAAGGAACTGTGGGAGTGGAGCAGAGGTTTTGGGCAAGAACCAAGTCGTTGGTCAACGACTGTTCAAGGCGGTTACTGTACCCCTAAAACTACGCGCCCTTTAAAACCACCCTACCACGTCTATACCCCCACTACCCGATTTCAAATTCAAGTCTGCAACTTCTCCTCTTCTCTCTTATCTCTCCCCATCAAAACCTCCGAAATCCCTACTATGGTGTCCACTCGCCCAAGAAACAAGTTGAACAAAATCCCCACCGGAACCAGCATCGATCTCACCACCAACAACCCTACCACCGCCACCACTAAACCCAAAACCACCACCAAAAGAAAATTACCCATGGAACCCGCCAACCCTTCTGTTGATCAAAACCCTGAAATCACCATCGGAACCACCGTGCCAAAAAGCCCTCCGGTCGACGACGTTGCTAATGAGCGACGAAAACCCCAGTTTGAAGAGAGGCGGCGAAGCAGACGGAGGAGGACTCAGTCTAAGCCGGTGTTCGAGGAGGAGGAATTAGAGGAAGAAGCAGAGGAAGAAACGACGGATGAAAGAAAGAGAAAGGTGATGAGGGAGAAGGCGACAATGGCGATGAGGATGATGGATGAAGCCATTGAAGCAGAGGCGGCGAGGTTGGTGGCGGAGGCGAAGACCAAGGCCAAGGAAAGCCCGGCGAAGAAGAAGGGAGCCAAGGCGGCTAAGAAGCGTCCTCACGGTGGTGAGGGAACACTGGCGAAGAAGTACAAGACTGCTGCTTCAGACGCCGGCTCCTTCCAACCGTCGATCTCAAAGGGGACGGTGCGAGACTCCGTCAAAGGTTAGCAGGAAGAAGAAGCAGGGACGATGTTGAGAGGAAGTGGATGTTGACCAGTCTACCCCAGCAAGTGGCAGGAACAGAAGAAAGGAAGGGCCCCAGTGGTGATGTGCAGGAAGCCCAGAGAGTGGAAGGTGACAGCACCCAGGGTTCTCGACTTCAAACTTTACGAGAACCTGGGTGTTGCCCAGGAAGTCAGGAAGCTGTTCGAGGGGATAGGCTGGAAGAAGTTTTTGGAATGGCCTGTGGAGGTCTATGAGGAGCAAGTTAAGGAAGGTATACACGGTGGCGATAACAAGTGATCCCGAGAATGGGGTGAGCATGATCTCCTTCTCGCTTTTGGGCGAGAAGTATGACTTCCAAGTGAGTGCGCTGAACCAGATACTGGGGATGGTGAGTTTGAGGGATCTGGCCAAGAAGGAGTTCATGGAGGCCAAGACCATGGTGCCACCCCCAGGAGATGTAGCTTATGAGAGCAGTGGAAGGAGATCGGGAATGGAACGCCGTACTACGGGGCCAACAACAAGGGAACCGAGCTGAAGACTCACGCCCTTAGGCTTTGCCACCGCATCCTTGCATACAACTTGTATGGCAAGAACGATAGCGGCAACAGCTTGAGCAACAAGGAGCGGTACTTACTGTGGTGTATGCACACCAAACAAGGTCAACTTCGCGGCGTTCCTTGGTGAGCAGCTCAAGACGGTGCTGGCAAAGCAGGCTTTGGGATGCACTTGTGGCCACTTTGACGGCCTTTGCAAATGGAGTTGGGGTCTACGATGAGCTGAAAGGGAAGCCGATGATGGTGGTCAACAAGCTGGGAGAAGCTGCCTTGAAGAAGATGAACGATATTGAGCTGAGAAATGGCAGATACGTGTTTGTTGACTACAGCATGCCAAAATCCACCAGGCGACCACCCTTGGGCAAGAAGGAGGAGGCAAGCACCAGCGCAGCGGTGCTGCCCAACATCGAAATCGAGACCAGACTGGCCAATATGGAGAAGTTGTTGACCGAGATCAGGGATGCCCAGCTGGCATTCTTTGCACACCAAGGATTCAGGTATTCACCTGAATCTTCTCTTTGACTTATGTTCCTCCTTTTATGTTAGTTTAGGTTTTTATTTTTCGTTTTTATTTTTTTATTAAGTCTTGTTTTATATTTTGTGTTTTGTCTTGTTAGTCGAGAGGGTGTCTTATTGTCTTCACCCACAATTTGCCCAGCAAATTGTGTGGTGAAGACCTTAAAGTTCCATCTCAGTTCGTTTGTAATTAAGTGTTGAGTCAGTTTGTTTTATGTTTGTTTGTTTGTTGCCTAACAGTTTACCCACTTTGCCTAAGGCAAAGTGTGTGGGTGTTGGGGTGTCAGTTTGTGTTTTTAAAGTGTGTTTTAGTTGTTATCAGCATGTTGGCATGATAAGTTGGAATAGGTTTATAGATGATGCCGTATGTAAATAGGTAGGACGTGTAATGCCCCGTAAATTCCTTACGTTCTTAAAATTTTAAAGTTAACCAAATAAATGGCTTTGCACGCCTAAGTTTACAATTTTTGAATTCTAAGACTAACGGTCGAATCCGTTATTAAAAATAAATTACAGAAGTCAGCTAGACGACTACTGTATTTAGGGTTAACGCGTACGAAAAATTTTTAGTTCGTAAACTCAGAACGGAAAACCGTCTAATTTTTACGTTTACGAAATCGCGATACGAGCACGCCAGAAAGTTCGTTTTTATGTTTTTCCGGACGAAACTCGGACTGTGTCGTCCCGAGTTTTTGTCAAAATATTTTTTGTAAATTTATTTTCCAATTAAGTTCATACGTTAGAATTTTAGGTCAAATCGAATCGCGATGATTTTGTACCGAGCAACGTTTTTCGTCGTTCGATTTCCGTAACGTCGGATCGCGCCGGAAAAACCCGTAACCCTCCTAAAATTTACATGCAGCCGACATCTCCTTATTAGTGGGGAACATGCATGTTGTTATTGTCTAATTAAATGACACCTTGTCTTCACTTTTCTTATTTTCAACCATTTCATCATATCAAGTGTTTTTAACACTTGAACAAAACCATTTCTTCCCATCTCTCTCTCTCTCTCTCTCAGCTGCACTCTCTCCATCTTCATCTTCTTCACTTCATCATCCACCATTGAAGACATCTCCAAGAGCTTGAAGAAGAACACAAGTCACAATCCTTCCATTCAAACTCCATACATCCTTGTTTAATTCTTAAGGTAATTCCCTTCTCTATAATTCTATCCAATTGGATTTCTTTTCTTTTCTTTTTTCTTTCTTGATCGAAAATTTGAGTATTGGAATGGATGTTTTGATCTTAGAATAATGAAATTAGATTTATTAGATAGATTAAATAGGGTTTAAAATTGATCAAAACCAAGAACCCTAACTCCTATAGTAATACCGAAAATTTAGGACATGTTGTAGGATTTTTAATTTTCTTCATTTGATGATTGATTCTTGTTTAATAGATGTTTAATTAGTGGTTGGAATGAAAAGGAATCAAAAGCCCTATGTGTGTTTGTGAAATTTCAATTAAAATTTGAGTTGAATTTAGGGGTTTATGCATGTTAGTTGATAATTGTTTTGCAATTGATTAATTGATGATATAAGAGGTTGATTAGTAAATAAATGTAGTTAATTGGGGAAGAAAATCACCCCCTTAACATCTTTATAAAAACAGAATTTTATAGAGTAATTAGAGGTTTCCACATGTTTGATATAAGTGATGAATTGTTGGTTAAATTATGTTGCAAATCATGTTAGTTGATTATAGAATTTAATTGAGAATTTTCTAAAAATGTTTAATGAAACATAAGAGATAAAGATCACCTTATAAGTTGAGTTATAATGATGTTATGATATGTTTGCATGCATGAAAGTGTTTCATGTTAGACGTAGTTTAACGTCGTAAAATTTGAATAGAATCCGACAACCTTTGAAAAACGCGTAAGAGACGAACCTTTAGTCGTAACTAATAATCGAGAAGTCGGATGAAAATTCTAATTTGATATTATTGTTTATGATGGAATTTAGAACAACTTTCTAGTTGACGTCATAAGCTTTCGAGTTGATATAATATGGGCTATAGTTATAGTCGAGAACTAGAACGCGTTTTGAATTTTTGTTGGTTTAGTAATTGTTAGTTGAAATCCGATGTTTAGAACGTCGTGCTTTTGAGCGAGTTTTGAGAAGGAGTTTGTCACGTACGGAAGTACGTGATGACTGCCTTGAGAGTCCAGTTTCTTAAAAATCAAATACAAGAGCTTAGAACGAACCTAAAATGTTATACGTCGAACCTATCAAGCAATTAGGGTTTTCACGGCAGTTTTACGACCCTTGCCGGAAACTGTAATAACTTCCAGCTCGTTTATCGGATTTGTGATCCGTAAATTGGAGCACGAACTAGACATCCCAATCTTTTCAGTGGTACAGGGCTCACCCCCTGTTTCCAAATCCTCTGTTCTGGACAGCCTCCAGAGTTACTGGACTGTGCAGTGAAAATTCAGTTTCTTGTTTCTAAGTTGTTTAGTTCGCAACTTAGTTTCTTTCGATCGTTTAAACCGTTTTTATCTAACGAACATCTCCCTACTGACCCTAGAGTCAAGTACAGGACCTTTAATGATGAAAACCAGTCGAGATCTTATCTTTTATCCTTTCATTAAAGAAGTAATAAACGTAAATCGCCTAAGTTGATTCTTTCCAACTTAGTTTCTTATAATCTTTAAAGTCGTATTAAGATATCGACTACCTTCTCTACTGACGCGAGAGTCGAGTATGAGATCTTCCGAGTTCTAAACGAGATTGGTACGAGTCTCGCTTCCCGTTTAAGTAAAACGAATCTAGTAAGCGTGCAAATGCCTAAAGAATGAAACAACTAAAACTTGCTTCGATTCTCTTTAATCGATTATCTTTTACAACCCGTTTTTAAGTATGTTTATTTTACGATGAAGGAGGAAGCCAACTGTAGAGAAAGGACAGAAGATCCGAAGTTGGAAGTTTTGTTTTAAGTTCTGTAAATCAAGGTGGGCTTTTATATACAAATAAAACGAGCAATGCTCGGAAAATCTTTCTTTATCGCTTTGATATCTGTGTTTTCAAAGTGATATTATGGCATGAACTGTTTTATGTTTTATGTGAGTTCTCTTGTACCTATCTGAGTCAACATTCGTGTTTTCCAGATTTAGAGTTAGTCTAACTAGATTAACTAACGATCGGCTCTGAGTTAGCTGCTAAGTGCTTTCCAGAGTTAGTGCACTTTGTAACCTGTGGTGTATGTGATATCCTGTTGAGGGGTACCAGCCACGGTGAATTATAATTGGTCAAGATTGAACGTAACATTAGTCAGAAAATGCTCGCGCGAGTGATTTATGAGAAAAAGTCAGAAAATGTTTAGTAGACACAGATTCTTTCAATAAAACTCCGATGTGCTACGCTTATGAAATGCCATATTTATCTATATTTATGATTATGTTTTCGGCATCGTGCCCACTAAGTACGTTTGTACTTAGCCCTGCATTGTTTTCTAAATGTGCAGGTTGAAGCGACGGTGAGCGGCGACGGTTGATGTTGAGTTAAAGGATAGGATGCTTAGTTAGAACCCTTCCGCTGCCAAACTCTGATTTTTTTTTGAAATGTACTTTTGAACAATGCTCTGTAGTCTAAGTCTGTAAATATGAACTTAGCTTCTTTATTGTACTTTTGTCGAGAAATCCTTTGGGATTAACTCTTCCTTATTTATATTCAAGTCTTGTTCATGGTTTATCGATATTTTTCATGTATGTTTAGTCAATTAGCCCCCTTCTTCCCCGCTTCTTTAATCCAACCCCAGTCGCACCCCGGCTTCTGCCGTCCCTCGGGATTTGGGGCTGTGACAGGACGGAATGAGATATTGCCCATTAATTGTGAGGATTTGAGCTTTTAAAATGCTATATACATGTGCAACATTACCTTCTTTCTTGAGTGATAATGACCAGTTGACATTTGTTCATCTAGAACTTGCCTGCATCTTTTATTAAAGCTTCATGAAACTTAGTCGAATTACTTAGATGAATTAGGCATTTTTGTTCAAAGAAGCCCATGGCCAAAAATTCACTACCTTGACATTTATCCTTTGATTAGCCCCCTTGAGCTTGGATCGTATTCTTTCTATTCACTTATAGAAGTCTAATTTTAACCCTTCCCGGTCAAGAACTCAGGTCGAAGAACAAGGGATGGAAGGAAATGTTGGGTAGCACTTGCTGGGCAATATCACCTAAGTTAGAGGTGTTGGGTTAAAAAAATAAAAATAAAATAAAAAAATAAAAAAAAAAAATAAAAAAAGAGAAAAAAGGAAAAAAAAGAAAAAAAAGAAGAAAAAATTATGTTTTAAAGTTTAGAAAAAAAAAGTGTGCTAGATGAAGAGGAGTAAGGAATCGAGGGCAATCTGTTGCTCGAGAACCTAGTTCTTGACTTAGCCAGTTCCTAAATTTCCCTACCTTTTTGCCTTAAGCCACACTACAACCCATTGAAGACCTAAGGATAAGTAGTTCGATTTTGTTCAAAGGAGTAGAGATGTAGAAGGCAGGCGAGCCTATGGAGAAACATTGTTGATTTTGGTCAAGAGCGTATACACTTAACCTTATACAATTGAGAGATGAGTGCTGATGAGGATATCCTTGTTGCCCAATAACTCTATCTTGACCTGTTTGATGGCAATATCTGATTACATATTCTGTTTTGACTAACATGTGCATGAGCTGATCTTTTGAGTCTGTGTTTTTATTTTGTCTTTTCTGTGTTTGAGTCTTGGGCAAGTTGCAACCATACACTTGAGGGCAAGTGTAATTCAAGTGTGTGGGTGTGATGAACCCATATTTGTGTCCATCTTTTCTTGAGTTTTTCTTGTGTTTCTTAGTCTTTATCGAGTCAAAGTGTGTCTGGAAGGACACAAAGTCGAGAGATGGTGTGCAGGGAAGAATAGGTGGGATGTTGGGAAAATCCGATGGAAAATCTGTTGTTGAGATGGCGATACGATGCGAATGGGCATAGGGCTGGAAGCTTGTAGCTGGGCAACATCAAAATATCCAATCTACAAGTCATGAAGTACCTCCCTATATCCTATAAGCCAACAGACAGAGTACTCGAAGGAGCCAGGATCTTGGTCAACACAGGAAGCAATTCAGGATGCAGATATAGAAGGCAAGATGCGAGTCGGACCAGCAGCAGATTTCTTTCCTTCAAAGGAAGAGGAGAAGGATCGAAGATTCCTTCCTTATCCTAGCCGAGCCTATTCAAAGAAGATATCTACCAAGCAAGAAAGGAGAATCGTGCATGCATGCATGAGAGAGAAAGAGGCGGATATGCATGGAAGAATCCTTCATCAACAAGGGAACTTCCCTAAACCCTAATTTCCATCGCCTATATATATGGCCGACTCCATTATGTATTGTGTACCGATTTTATTCACATTCTTAGTTAGTTCTGCATTCTAGGTTGAGAGGAAGTGAGGAAGAAACAAGTCCTACGGGCAATTTACTTTTATTTCGTATTTACTGCTTTAGTTTAGTTGTTGGGTTGAAGCCAAGACCTTGGTTGCTGACTACGCTTTTGGGCAACAACCCGTTTCCAGTTTTATGCTAAGTATGTTTTTTTTATATGTTTTGTGTTTACGTTTATTACTATGTCTAGCTAAGTTTATTGTTTGGGTTGGATGTAAATGAAGTGACTCTAATTACTCGTTCTAAACTCGTAAGGTCTAATTATTTAAGTTTGTTAATAGATTTTGTTCCCGAAACACTTAGGATTAATTCTAGTCTTAATTGATATTGATATATGATTGATCACCATCTAGATGTTGAGATTAAGTTATTAACAGGAATTGGGATTTAACTCGAGAGTGTCTTTCATGCCCAAGAAGGTAAAGAGTGTTGGAGAGCAGTCGGTATTGAACTACCTCTTGGCTGTCTTGGGTCTGTTTATTCTTAATGCCTCTTGGGCAGCATCGTTACGGAAGTGTCTTCGTGACTTTGTTGATCAAGAGAGGAGATCTTACCTTCTGGTCAAGAATAGTTAAATTGGATAGACATAGGCTAAGTGTGTTTATATCGTGACTTTAGGGTATAAACTAATGTTTGTCTTAAACCAAGTGATAAAATCAGTTAATTGAATATCTTTGCACCAATGAACGAGTGAAGAGTAATTAGGATCATTGATTCGAAGCCCAATCCAAACATCTTTTGTTATTTGATATTTTTACTTGTTGAGTTACAACTTATTGAGTTATAATCAAAATCCCTTTTGTTGAGTTCTACCCGAAGAGCAGATTACGCCGAATCCCTTGGGTTCGACCCCACTTGCCACTGATTACTACCTTGTTGGGCAAGAGGTGTTTATAAATATAATATAATTTGTGCGAAGAGTGTAACGACAGAGCTTCGTCATATATATATATAACTGCGCAGTCGTTTTAGAAAAGAAAATGTTTTGAGCATTCACAAGTTAACTGTTTTGATATCTCTAACACTTGTGATGTAGCAAGCGAGGCAAGTTCAATTTATATATTTATCAAGCATGTTTTCAAATTATTTTTGCAAGTGTTCACTGAGTACGAAGTATTCGTACTCAGCCCTCCATGTTATTTTCTAAAACATGAAGGTTAGCTTGGATGATGATGGTGTAGTGTGCTTGGCGGCATTTATCGTTTTTTAGTCGAGTCTGTTTAAGCTTGGGTTATGTGTCTTCAAACATATAACTTGGGACTTGATGTAGTAATTCCGCTGCAACACTGATTTTATTTTTGTTTAAATTCTATAACTCTGATGTTGGATAATGAGCTTCGTGCTCGACACTTTATGATATTATCTCTCGACTCTTATCCATTATATATTTTCATTCGATGAGTTTATGAGTTGTGTATTGAAAGCATGTTGTTATTTGTTATCACTTTCTGTAATACCCCGAACTTTTATAAGTCTTTGAGTGTGTTTTAAATGCATTTATATGTTTAAATAACGTGCCTTGAGTGACAAATTTTTTTCAAGAAAAGAGATTTTCTTGAAAAATGACGAAAATGCCCTTATGTGCGTTGATGTGATTTTTCTCATTTCGATTATTCGAAATGAGTATGTGATGCATTGATTGAGCTTTATTATATGATTTTGAGCATGAGTATGAATTTCGGAGAATTCTGAGAACTTTCACTTTTGACGAATAGTGCCGATAAGCCGAGAAATCACTATTCACCGACGAACTCCGAATTTAGTTTAATTAGTGTCTTTTGAATCTAAAATTAATTCTAAGGCCCTTGAGATATGTTAGAAATTTTTCTGAGATCACATGAGAGTGTTTTAAAATTTATTCCTTAACGGTTCAATTAACCGAACGATTTGTAGGGTTTTCTTCATTATTTGGAATTGTGACCTAAAAATTTGATATTTTGACTCCTTGAATTATCTCGTGAGATATGAGATAGAGTTGAGGTGTGTTTTCGATGTCGGGAACGAGTCGAGGAGAGTTTTTAGCCGTTTTCAAAGTTAACAGAAAAACACGGATATATTCTACCGGAAAACTTTTTCATCCGGGGAAAATTATACCAGTTAAAATTGAGATAATTATCTTAATTTCCCTCCTTCTCTCTGCCAACATACACCCCCTTCTCTCTCCCTTAATTATATTCTCCCCTTGTTATTTATTTTTCAACACCTAAGAGAATATCATCATTCCTAATTCCTTAATTTCAAACTCTCATTCTCTCTCTTAAGAAAAATATCAAGCCAATTCTCTCTCTCATCTCTCTCTCTACCGTGAGCAAGAGGAAGAAGCAACACTCTCTCTTCTCTCCTTATCCCTCTCCACCGCCATATACACACACACATACATGAAGAAAAACTCCATGGAAGTCTAGGTTTCAAACTCCAAGATCATCATAATCTTCAATCCCCTAACCTAATCCAAGAAGGTAATCAAATTCTTCAAGCATGGTGATTATTTCAAGATCAAAATCATCTCCCTCGTTTTCTTTAAATTTTTCGGCATCTATGCCCTAAAAAGAGATGATTAATTCTTGTCCATTTTCTTGAGGTCTAGAGATGAATTCCTCCATGAAAATCCAAGCAAATCTTTGAGCTCATCTCTCTCCCTTCACCATCGGTCCAAGCTTAAAAGAGGAGGAGTTCGATTTAATTTTCTAAAGTATGTTATTCATTCAATTTTTGTATATATGTAAATATATAAGTGATTAAGAGGAAGAAAGAAAAATATGCATGTTTAATTTATGCTTAGGCAAACTAGGATGATATGGTGATGATCGATGATGATGAATGATAATATAGTGAGGAGAACAAACCCTAGGATTTCATATAGGAATCAAGAATTAAGAGAGAAAGAAAAGAAAAATAATCCTATAAATATTTTTATTAAAACCGAAAATAAGAGAGAACAAGGAGAAAAATTAATTTGATGAGTTCTTGATGATTTCTTGATAATATGTGTTTATGATGTCAGATCAAATGATTTCTATTCTTAAGAGAATGAGAAAAACATGTTTGCCCTAATAATTGAGTGCACCGAAAATTTTAGGGTTAATTGAGGAATGTTTGATTTAATTGTTGTTTGATGATTTGATTATGTTTATGAGTATATTATGAGCATAAGAATATGATTGAGTGGATGATTTGAATTACTATGCTATTTCCTTGAAAAAAATCGAAGCATGAGTGTATGTAAGGAGATTAAGATTTTTGATGATTTTGATGATATAGATGATATAGATGTGGTTATGATAATATTAGAGTGTTGGATGTTTAAGGAGAATTTAAGAGATGAAGAAAATGAAATTTTAGTTGTATATGTGTGTAAGAATCGATGGAAATGAGTTTGAAGATTTAGCGTGTGTTCTAGGTGTTCTTGGTGAAAATTTGAATATATGAGTGTGTGTTCTTGGTGAAGAACATGAAGATTTGAAGATGAATAAAATTAATTATAAAATAAATTAATTAATTTTCGAAAACTTTAATAAATAAAATAGAAAATAAATAATTTGTTTATGGAGTTATAGATCGAGTAAAACAAGAAAAATATTTCTTTGTTAAGGATTAAGTAATTAAGAGAAGAAATTATATGAGTTTAATAATAGAAACTAAAAGAGATAATAGTATTATTGAGAAATAAAAAGAGAAAGTTAAAGAAGATGAAATTAAAAGACTAGTATGAAAATTTAAAGAAGAATTAAGTTCGTTTAATTAAATAAGAATTAAAATAGAAAAAAGAGATAAATTCTCTTTTAAAGAGAAAAATATTTAAGAATTGAGTATGAAAGATTTTAAGAGATAGTTTAATCGAGATTGAGTTCGTCTACTTGTTTTAATTATGAAAATAATCAAAGAGTTTTAGAAAAAAAGAAAAAAATAATAATAAAAGTAGAAATAAATAAGTTAATGAGATAATTTCTTAATGAAATAAGAAATAGTAAAATACTCCATCCGTCCACGAAATGGTTGCCACTTTTGCCATTTAAGTCCGTCTACGAAATGGTTGCCACTTCCATTTATAGTAATAGAACACACATAATATATTATATTTAACCTTATATTTCTCACTCCTTCACTCACATCTATTGTGGGACCCTTATTCCACTCACAATAATACCCATTATTATCCACTATTATATACCATTTTCTTAAAACCCGTGCCATCCACAATGTGGCAATCATTTCGTAGACGGAGTGAGTATGAGATTGAGATTTAAGTTAATACTTGATGATTAAATAATGCTATGAACAAATAGCTCGAATAAAATAAAGTTATGAGATGAGATTGAATAAGTGTTAATTACTAAAAATGTGAAAATCGAGTTTAATGAGTCTTAAGTATTTGGATGTTCGTTTCTTGTTAGTATGTCGAGTATTGAATGGTAAAATAATGATGCTTGAATAAAAATAATCAAGTTGCTTTTCAAATATTTTAAATTTGAGTTATGACAATGAAGTTGTCGAGCGTCGAGTTTTTAAAATCAAAAGTCGAGTTTATTTCGAGTAAGAAAATAAGAATTTTAATAAGAAAAATAATAAGATTATATTACTGAAAGTTAAATTATTAAGATAAGAGTATATGAGTATATATATACGCAATCGAGAAAAAGACGACGTATATTAGAATTTTGAGAAATAATATCGTATTTTAAGTCGAGAAATACTAAATGGAAGTTTGAGTTTTAAATTTAAAATTCTTATTATTTAAATTTAATTATTTAAATTATTAAAAGTTGATGAGATTATCTATTATTTATCGAAGATAATATTTTCAAAAATAAAGTCGAGCAGTATCGAGATAACTATTGAATGTTTTTTTAAGTTCATTATGCTTGATTGAACTTATGTGCTTAAGTGAAATATTTTATTTCGTTTAATTATGGATTAAGTTGTTCATTTATTATGGATGCTCGTTTATGACATGAATGGTTGTGATGACAACAGTTGAGAATAATGAATCGAGAACTCGAGTAGTATGATTAAGATGAATAGTACTTGCTCGTTAGCAGAAAGTACTAAGGTAATATTATTTCTAGAAACAAAAATGTGAGACGAAGTTTATCTAGTAACCGAGTAAAGTCGATAACCCGATAATGAGAAAATCGAGAAAAGATATCGACGTAGAAAAGTTAAAATAATAGAAAGACCCGAGTTAAGTAGAAGTCCTTCAGTCGAGCCCAAAATCTACTTTACGTCTTGCGCGATAAAAATCTCGTTCCTTATTTGATGTTGAATTGTGAAGGACAAAGCGGGATGGGAAAGTAGCAAGGACACAAAAGAGTAAGCCGCCTAGCTATTTTTTCGGAAGTCAGGTGGGTTTTCTAAACCAAAACTCCAATGAATGTTATTAATTATTGAGTATGTTTGTGTGAGTTTTTAAATCAATTGACTTGCCATTTATTTGAGTTGGTATGATTTATCATCTGCTTGAGTTATTATTATTGTCCTGTGAAAGATAGGAACCCACATGAGGTTATTTGAGTTATTTGAGGTGATTGTGTGTTTTACTTCGGCTTAGCCGGTCACAGTGTTTGAGAAGGAGGCCTATTTCTCGACACAGAGTTAATGCGGTAGATGATTCATACCTGTGTATATATTATGTTTGACAGCGCTGTCGTTTCAAGAAAAAAATAAAATGATTTTGCATTCACAAGTAAAACGTTTTAAATCTCATTAATTCTTGTGATGCTATGGCAAGGCAAGTTCAATTATATAGCTCTAAGAGCAGTTTTAAAATGTTTTTGGCATGGTGCACTGAGTACGAAGTACTCAACCCTGCATGTATTTCTAAACGTGCAGGTTAGCGGGATGTGGATAGCGTGGACTGCTTGGTGGTGTGTTTCATTTTGAGTCGAAAGTTAGCTGGCAATTACATGTCTTCATACATGTAGTTGTTAGGAATTGAGTCGATGTCTCCGCTGCAATATGATACTAACTTTTGATATGTTTATGATACTACTCTGATGATCTGTTGGTTCTATGAGCGATGTGCTCGATACAACCAACAGATCATCAGAGTAGTATCATAAACATATCAAAAGTTAGTATCATATTGCAGCGGAGACATCGACTCAATTCCTAACAACTACATGTATGAAGACATGTAATTGCCAGCTAACTTTCGACTCAAAATGAAACACACCACCAAGCAGTCCACGCTATCCACATCCCGCTAACCTGCACGTTTAGAAATACATGCAGGGTTGAGTACTTCGTACTCAGTGCACCATGCCAAAAACATTTTAAAACTTGCTCTTAGAGCTATATAATTGAACTTGCCTTGCCATAGCATCACAAGAATTAATGAGATTTAAACGTTTTACTTGTGAATGCAAAATCATTTTATTTTTTCTTGAAACGACAGCGCTGTCAAACATAATATATACACAGGTATGAATCATCTACCGCATTAACTCTGTGTCGAGAAATAGGCCTCCTTCTCAAACACTGTGACCGGCTAAGCCGAAGTAAAACACACAATCACCTCAAATAACTCAAATAACCTCATGTGGGTTCCTATCTTTCACAGGACAATAATAATAACTCAAGCAGATGATAAATCATACCAACTCAAATAAATGGCAAGTCAATTGATTTAAAAACTCACACAAACATACTCAATAATTAATAACATTCATTGGAGTTTTGGTTTTAGAAAAACCCACCTGACTTCCGAAAAAATAGCTAGGCGGCTTACTCTTTTGTGTCCTTGCTACTTTCCCATCCCGCTTTGTCCTTCACAATTCAACATCAAATAAGGAACGAGATTTTTATCGCGCAAGACGTAAAGTAGATTTTGGGCTCGACTGAAGGACTTCTACTTAACTCGGGTCTTTCTATTATTTTAACTTTTCTACGTCGATATCTTTTCTCGATTTTCTCATTATCGGGTTATCGACTTTACTCGGTTACTAGATAAACTTCGTCTCACATTTTTGTTTCTAGAAATAATATTACCTTAGTACTTTCTGCTAACGAGCAAGTACTATTCATCTTAATCATACTACTCGAGTTCTCGATTCATTATTCTCAACTGTTGTCATCACAACCATTCATGTCATAAACGAGCATCCATAATAAATGAACAACTTAATCCATAATTAAACGAAATAAAATATTTCACTTAAGCACATAAGTTCAATCAAGCATAATGAACTTAAAAAAAAACATTCAATAGTTATCTCGATACTGCTCGACTTTATTTTTGAAAATATTATCTTCGATAAATAATAGATAATCTCATCAACTTTTAATAATTTAAATAATTAAATTTAAATAATAAGAATTTTAAATTTAAAACTCAAACTTCCATTTAGTATTTCTCGACTTAAAATACGATATTATTTCTCAAATTCTAATATACGTCGTCTTTTCTCGATTGCGTATATATATACTCATATACTCTTATCTTAATAATTTAACTTTCAGTAATATAATCTTATTATTTTTCTTATTAAAATTCTTATTTTCTTTACTCGAAATAAACTCGACTTTTGATTTTAAAAACTCGACGCTCGACAACTTCATTGTCATAACTCAAATTTAAAATATTTGAAAAGCAACTTGATTATTTTTATTCAAGCATCATTATTTTACCATTCAATACTCGACATACTAACAAGAAACGAACATCCAAATACTTAAGACTCATTAACTCGATTTTCACATTTTTAGTAATTAACACTTATTCAATCTCATCTCATAACTTTATTTTATTCGAGCTATTTGTTCATAGCATTATTTAATCATCAAGTATTAACTTAAATCTCAATCTCATACTCACTCCGTCTACGAAATGATTGCCACATTGTGGATGGCACGGGTTTTAAGAAAATGGTATATAATAGTGGATAATAATGGGTATTATTGTGAGTGGAATAAGGGTCCCACAATAGATGTGAGTGAAGGAGTGAGAAATATAAGGTTAAATATAAT
Source organism: Schizonepeta tenuifolia (assembly GCA_029490685.1). Taxonomy (NCBI): domain Eukaryota; kingdom Viridiplantae; phylum Streptophyta; class Magnoliopsida; order Lamiales; family Lamiaceae; genus Schizonepeta; species Schizonepeta tenuifolia. The sequence goes on from JANLIY010000728.1 coordinate 23,961, forward strand.
ATATTATGTGTGTTCTATTACTATAAATGGAAGTGGCAACCATTTCGTAGACGGACTTAAATGGCAAAAGTGGCAACCATTTCGTGGACGGATGGAGTATTTTACTATTTCTTATTTCATTAAGAAATTATCTCATTAACTTATTTATTTCTACTTTTATTATTATTTTTTTCTTTTTTCTAAAACTCTTTGATTATTTTCATAATTAAAACAAGTAGACGAACTCAATCTCGATTAAACTATCTCTTAAAATCTTTCATACTCAATTCTTAAAATATTTTTCTCTTTAAAAGAGAATTTATCTCTTTTTTCTATTTTAATTCTTATTTAATTAAACGAACTTAATTCTTCTTTAAATTTTCATACTAGTCTTTTAATTTCATCTTCTTTAACTTTCTCTTTTTATTTCTCAATTAATACTATTATCTCTTTTAGTTTCTATTATTAAACTCATATAATTTCTTCTCTTAATTACTTAATCCTTAACAAAGAAATATTTTTCTTGTTTTACTCGATCTATAACTCCATAAACAAATTATTTATTTTCTATTTTATTTATTAAAGTTTTCGAAAATTAATTAATTTATTTTATAATTAATTTTATTCATCTTCAAATCTTCATGTTCTTCACCAAGAACACACACTCATATATTCAAATTTTCACCAAGAACACCTAGAACACACGCTAAATCTTCAAACTCATTTCCATCGATTCTTACACACATATACAACTAAAATTTCATTTTCTTCATCTCTTAAATTCTCCTTAAACATCCAACACTCTAATATTATCATAACCACATCTATATCATCTATATCATCAAAATCATCAAAAAATCTTAATCTCTTACATACACTCATGCTTCGATTTTTTTCAAGGAAATAGCATAGTAATTCAAATCATCCACTCAATCATATTCTTATGCTCATAATATACTCATAAACATAATCAAATCATCAAACAACAATTAAATCAAACATTCCTCAATTAACCCTAAAATTTTCGGTGCACTCAATTATTAGGGCAAACATGTTTTTCTCATTCTCTTAAGAATAGAAATCATTTGATCTGACATCATAAACACATATTATCAAGAAATCATCAAGAACTCATCAAAATTAATTTTTCTCCTTGTTCTCTCTTATTTTCGGTTTTAATAAAAATATTTATAGGATTATTTTTCTTTTCTTTCTCTCTTAATTCTTGATTCCTATATGAAATCCTAGGGTTTGTTCTCCTCACTATATTATCATTCATCATCATCGATCATCACCATATCATCCTAGTTTGCCTAAGCATAAATTAAACATGCATATTTTTCTTTCTTCCTCTTA